>UZAN01051911.1:0-18303 GCA_900618425.1 Echinostoma caproni | reverse complement strand
GATCCATTGCAGGATACCACAGCACGGAAATAAGATGTAAATGTCAAGCGACAATTCAGAAGATAATTATATCAAGTAGGCAAACTAATCCATCAATGATTATCTTATTTTTAAACAAGAATCCGAACTTGTCAATGTCCCTCTAACTTATGGCAACTACAACAAAGTTGCCTGACCCACCCACCCGCTCCTGAAACATTAACCTTGCTCGGTATCTCACTAAAAATCTACCTTTGTTTGTTTATGGGGAAGTTGCTTCGTCCGGACTGTACAGGGTTTAGACAGACCCGGTCCAATGGGTGGCATTTGACTGTGCAAACACCACTAATCTTGTGGGGTTTCCAATGAAGTGCGATTGATTGGATTCACTTGAAGTTACGACGGATTCATTTGATGTTACAACGGATGCACTTGAAGTTGAAAATGTATTGGGTGGATAGGGCGTCCAATGTAGATCTGTTTGGTTTATATGCATACCGAAGTGGGTCATGAGGAGTTGCGGTGTCTGACTGCAACCGATTCAGGGTAGCTTTTCCAGTTAACTGTTGTGCCGCTGAGAGCAGCACGATAGAAAGAAACCGTTTCGCAAGAACAGTTGAGGACGTTGATTTGGTGATCGAAATAATGATTATTGGACGCCAAGAATCCGGAATCGACCTGATAGATAGGGGCTCATTGACGATGTATGTCATCATATTGGTTAGATAAGCTGCTCCAAATTTCAGAACCACCCGAGGAAGACCATCAGGGCCTGCAGTTGAGGATGATTCGCAGGATCGAAGGTACTTAAAGATTGAATCATTGTAAAAGGGCACTGAACTGGATTCATTGCATAGGAATGAAGGAATTCGGCTCTCATTTGACGGGTGGATGAAAGCGGCGTTAAGGTTGTTGACATCCACATATATATATTAGAATGTTTTCTGTTCTGCCCACAAAGAAAGCGAATACCTTGCCCTAAGAGCCTGGTGTTCTTTGTTCACAGAATATTGCATTTAGGTACGTTAGCTCGGACGTGAGTAAATCATAACAGTGCTTTACAATTGATGCATAACGAGATTTATAGGTCATTTCTTTGTACCTTCGCAGAGAGTTCAAAAAGAGTGAGATAATTCTACCGTTACAGACAAACAGGGTTTTCATTGGACAGCACAAGTTAAAAATCGATTTAATCGTTTCAGTGAACAGATTATCACATTTGAAAAGCGAAAGATAATAACCAAACCAAGACTGATCAATCACAATGGAACGGTTAAGAAGAGAGATACGGTTGGGTGAAAAGTCCTTTAGATGAAATTGTATCTGAGTAGAACGTATGATTGCTTGATAAGCAATGTGAGAGTGTACCTTTGGCACCTTTGGAAGAACACTATGGTCACTGGTAGAAACCGGGCCATTAGTTTGTGAGAGAATAAGTTGGGACGGTTTGTGATCACTCTGTCCAGTATAGAACTACCTCTGGTAGAAGCATGAGAAAGGTCAGCCAGACCAAATGGAAGCGGGAGAGAAATACTTGAAATCACCAACAGGTAAGTGAAGATCTTCATCTAACAATGAAAATAGAAACGGAATATAGGAATCAAAGAAAGCAGAAATTTCGGCTCCAATACACGAGGGAGAAATGTACACTTTAGTGATGATTGTACTTTTGTGACGAGAAAATTTAGGGTGAAAATGAACAGATAAACAGTTAATGTATTTTTCAGAATAGTTATATATAACTTAAGAAGTACACACACCCTGCTGAATCGTTTGTGTGTTTGTAGAGGAGTGGGTCAGCCGCTTTGTCTTGAGCCTTAGCTGCTCGTGGAACACAATCCCCGATTGTCAGTTATTGTAAAATGCACCTAACGGACAATGACAGAACATGTATGGTCTGGCCTTAATGTTCGGGACAGATGCGAAGAACTCGACCGTCTCATCCCGACAACGTGAAATGCAGACCTCTTCAACCGTGAACAAAAATGCACTGAGCGTTTTCTTCAAACCGAATCGGTTCAAAGTGGAACATATAAAACCAAGAAGAATTCAGCGGCTATAAAGGAGTTTATTGTTTTGTTCCGTTCACCCACGAAACAGAAATAAAGAGATCACATTTTTTTCTATCTAAAATGAGCCGGGTATTTGAGGATACAAAATCGTTCACATTATTTCTCAACTCTTCTGTAGTCCCTGGCTTATTCTTAGACCCATTTTTCCACTCTGAACCGATACGGATTGAAGAAAACGCTCTTTGCATTTTTTTTTCACGCTTGAAGTGGTCTGCATTTCACCTTTTCAGGATAGATAGCCAATCAAATNCCGGGGGGGGGGGTAAAATACCAATCACGTGTGGGACGGGACACAGTGAACTTGTGTGGGCGTGTGGGTGTGTCAATCGGTGGACCGGTGGATGCCATCCGGGTCACGAGTGAGGAGAGTGTAGAGTGATGCAGGGAGCACCTAAGTGGTGAAGACGATACGGGTAACGGGGAAGACGGGGGAGGACACAGTGGGCCCGGTTGATGAACCAACACACTGGGTCAACTCAGGCGCATCACGTCCAGTAAGAACGGGAAGAAATGACAAATCAAGAGCTAATGAAGAATGCTTGGGGAAAGGCATATGTGATGTGGAGATGAGGATAGTGCGAGCCTGGTCAGTGAGTGAAACGGATTCAACAATACCGCCATAGTGAAGATATTATTTGCTCGAAATTAGTTGTACTATTCATAGTTCATGAAAGAATTTTTTGAATACTGCAGATATGTGCACAACAATGGGAAGTGAGAAGGCAAAAGAAAACAGCAAGTGCTAATGCACCGCCCAAACTGTCAGAGTCCGCAGTAGTAATCCGAGTTAACTGCGTGTTTGAATAAAAGTTGTTCTTGTTGCTATCTGCGATTGATTATTCATCAGCAAATTATTTCTCTCCTCAAATTGAAAGGATTGAATGGATTGCACACTTGATGGAACTACAACCTCCTGCGGAGCGTTCCATTCACCGAACTACAGAAACACACGCACACACACAAACAGGTCCACGTCCGCGTGAAACTCCTCCCGTTCAAAATTAGAAGCGAGTAGACCATTTATTGCGACTGCTATGTGGTAACACAAATGTGAACGCACGCCCGCTTGCGCACACTCGGAATACCGCGCCAGACTGGTAAATTGTTGATTGTTTTATTTTTGCATTAGCGATCACAACAGTAGACTGTGTCGTTCCGTCCATTCAACTGCATCTGTTGGATTGACTTCCTATTTGGAGTGGGTAAATTTGAGCTGCGGATAAACACTTCGATCTTCCTTCCGGAAATTAAAAAGTCTAGCTGACAGTTCAGTAATAGCGTGTTAATTTGATAAACACAGTCCTAAAAGTTTTTAATATTACAAAACTGATGTGTGAGACCGGTTGCGAACCGTATCGGTGTTAATATCGTGCCAAGGCCAACAAGTTAGGGCAAAGAAAGTGGGGAAATGAATGGCCCTCAATGTCAGTGACTTCGGGCACAGTGACTAATTTAAAAATCGAAATATAATAAGCTGGTCTCAATTACCCACAACTATTTACATCTGACACAGGTTTTTCGGTCATCCTGACTAAATAGCAATTTCACTAAATTGTAGAAACTCAAATTGAAAAAAACACTTTTCATTTTAATTTGAACGTGACTTATCGTTCGTTTTACTTTTGCTATGCAAACCGATCACGGTTTCTGTATGGATAGATTTTTCTCTCTTTCTGTTATACAAACACTGGTTTACGCATACAGTAACTTATAGTGTAATTTTACCCAAATCGAGGTAGCTACTGAATTCGCAAAGTCCATTGACCTCTAAATAACCGACCATAAAAACTGTATTTTGCTTTTTACACGAATTGAAGTCATTTCGGTCATATTTTCCAGGCTGTATCGCCTCAAGAATGTTGGCTGACCGGCCGGAATTACGGCTAGTAGAGACGTTCATTTTGACAAATCACCGAATACTTCTCAAACCTTGAGTGCAAAAGGAACCATTGTATGTTTAGACCTATAAACCTTTAAAATCGAACGATTTACAGACGGCATTTCTGCAATTTACATTAAACTTTGCATGATAACCAAGTGATTATTGTCGTTAATAAATTTTTTCAGCAGAGCGAATTTCTAGACCGGAACACGAACCAAGCCAAGTGAAGCACAACCATTATCCACTCAAACTTATACAAGCTGATCCAGGAGGAAAATCCTTTGGTGAAGGCGCGTTGCAAACAAGTTGTGACTTACTCGTTGAGCTTTTCAATAAACATTAGTTCAAGGTAAGTTGAACTGATGTCACTAGCACGTCAATCTTTTCCAACGAAAACATTACTCATTCATTTGAAAATAGTTAACCCATAAAATTCAACCGGTTACGTAACAAACGTTCTACCTACTGCTAATTGAGCAACAATGAAACAAGTTGCTTTTATTTAGTATCAGTGCTTACTGATAGTTTTACGCAATTTAAAAAGTATTCCTTTTCGGCCTGCTGCTCAACGGTGGCAAATGAAATCGAATTTTAAATCTTGAATTAGATTTGTCACCAGATTTAAGAAGTGAATTATGTGCATGCGAGCGTAATAATTAGTGAACCTCACTAGTGAAGCAGTTCAATTAATTGCTAAGGCAAAGGATAGTTGATGGACGAAGACAGTATGTCTTTACCGCGGTGTGAAATCTTATAAAACATAAGCAAACATGGTCAACGTGAGAATGCGGGTGGAGACTAAAAAATGAAGAGCATGAACGTGTTCCAAAATATTTGCTGATGATCATTTGGACGTGATTCAACTCTGTTCGAAGTGATCACTTCATCTATGCGTTCGAATTCTATTCGCCTTTACAGCAGATTTGGTTTAACAAGGTTGGGACCACCGTAAAATCGATACTCGAGATATCGCGAGTAGTGCCATGGAACACGTTGAGAACAGCACGATGTGGCGAACAAGCTCGTCATCTCAACGGGTAACATCAGATAAGATTAATAATACAGTCGTAATGGCACATATCAGATTGCAAAATGTTTGAAGTGGATTGCTTTTCTTTTTTCTTCTTAGTTCTTTTTATTGAATGCTCAATGATGCGATTTTCAGGAACGGAATATCGGTCAATCAAAGAGCTGTCATACAACACAATCGGGAAAGGGTCGACGTGAAATATCCAAGGGATCGCAAACATGTTGGATAAATGTACTAGGGCAGTGTTTATGCTTGCATGAGTTTTTCCCCGTTGCACAAAGCGATCATGCACATCCGACTGTTTAGACTTCCAGTGTAACCAGGATGTAATGTATCACTGCTCTAAACTTCGGGTCTAAACAAGGTAATGACAGACACAAAAAAACTGAGGGAATGAAATCAAGAAGGTGCGCAAATTAACCGAGCGATTTCCACGAAGGCGATAGGACAAGGTCCTGGTCATGTGGCTTAGTCCAATAAGTAGAAGTAAGCAATGGCGCACAGAAGCAGACTGCCAACTCTACGACCGGATAATTTTTTCGAATAACTTCTCCCTCCATATCTCATTTCCACGACAAATTATAAAAAACAACCTTGTCAACGGCTTCTGTCACTTTTGGTCTTTCATTCTGTCGGTCCTTTGTATTATCGATAATCCTTCCGGGTAACCAGTTTAAAAGGGAACTGAATGTAAATTTTTCCATTCTTTTAATAATTAACCAAGACCAAAATTGTTTTCAAATCCATAGATTCTAGATACGGAAGAACATCATCAAATTAGTACGTTCTTCCTCGCTTTGAAACTCGGAAATCTGGTTAACTCCAGGTTCTTCAATGACGCGTTCGTTTCTACATGAACACACCAAATAAAAGCTCAATCTTTCCCAAACACAGTCCGATTCACGGATATAAAAATATGCTTTACCAAATTCGAGATATTCTGAAAACTGTACGTTAGTTGCCCCGTTAGTTTCATATGAACACTACTTCAGGCGAAAAAGTGTTTGAATAACTACTGATCATGCCGTTACACTTTAAATGAAGGAATACGAGAGGTAGTTTATCTTCATTCCTTATGGTTATCAGTGGCCAACTTTTGAAAGAGCAGCCTAGGTGTGTCACGGTAAATGTGGCTGTTACCACTCCATTTGTTGTAGTCTTCTGAGGGTTTCGGCACAACTTCCCTCTTGAAGAAGGAAGAATAATGGGCAAGTCCTTCTTCTCCACCTTATAGTTGCGTACTTTTGGTACCTTTTCGATTATCATCCGTTGAACGAAAAGGTCTTGGTAGCCATTTGTTCTAAGCACTTTGGAGATTCACGTGACTTCATTATACATTACTTCTTGTAAGCAAATTCTCCGAGCTCTAGATAATGACAGTTCTATTCAGTACATAACTGGGGAAAGTTCTGTACCAACCGCTCCATGTTTTCTTACGGTACACACGATGTTGTATAGATCCATCTCGTCTTCTAATGAGGAGTACATCTAGAAATGACATCCTGACATCTGCTTCTACCTCCTTTGTAAATTTTATGGCCTTGTATGCGGAGTCCAACTTTTCTAGCAGTTGATGTAGTTCACAGTTTGAATCAGCTATGCGAAATATGGCGTCCCCAAACCGACAATATTTATGAAGACTAGTAACAGTGCATTGCAATTGCTGATTCTCCAGCATCGCCATCAAACATTCCTCCAAAACGGGTCCTAGTGCTGATCCCATTGTTACTCTGTCCCTTCGTCGGTAGACCGTTCCGTTGAAACGAAGCTGATAGTGATATGTACACCGAAATAAGAGTTCGCGTAACGCTTCCGTAGGTATCCCTAAATTACTGTCGTTATCAATCAGATCTTTTTTACTGAACTCGATGGTTTCAACTCATGGCAAATTTGTGAAAAGCGATGCAATATCCAGAGACAACATCACCCTATCTGACACGTCTATATCCCGTATTGCTTCAATAAACTGGAACTTAAGATTAACACTATATATCGATAACCGTTTCCTATTGGGTTCGGGATTTCGGCCAAACGTTGAGCGATAGCATGATAAGAGGAATTTGTGATTGATAGGATGAGACGAAGGGGAACATGAGCATTATGGATTTTTGGCCAAACTGTAAAGCCTAGGAATGCATGAGTCGGCAGATCTTATGCGTTCGTATAGCTCACTGCACATGCCACTCTCTTTATAGATCGGGGTCTGTATTTGTTGTCCAGCCCGAAAATGGGTTTCAGACGTGAAAAGTTTCATATGAACTGAGAAATCGAGTGTTAAGTCAGATTACCGCGAAAATTAACATCTTTTTGTAGCATTCAATCTAATAAAACTCTCGAATAGGACCACATATTTAGGGTGAATGAAGGTCGGCTAATTTTAGAAGTGAAGTATGATCGCATTTTGTTCCATTTTCTTCGGATTTCCATTTTTGAGCAGATGTCTTCTCTTATAATCAGCGCTTTTATCCAAATGCCATCTGTTCCCTACTTTAAGGGTTTGTGTACTTTTATTTTGTCCTCCGTAAAAGCTGAAACTTCTTTTGATTAGCGAGCTGGTCTGTGGAAGAGTAAATGACAAAACAAATTTTTTCGCAATATTGGGATTCAAACGGGAAGACCGTTGCTTCTGTTCCACTGACGATTAATGTGATATTTGCCTATTCTATAATGTTTTGTAATACATAATCAAGTGAGTGTTCATTCGCTTAAGATATGTTGCATTTTGTCTTCTCTAGGATTAAACGTTTCATCCGTAGGTCAGTTAAAAACAAGCATAACTGTTAACAATGCACAAGATAGTTGCGGACGTGTGATGAGTTGCTCTTCATTCATCTATTTTCGGCTTTCTGTATACTGGATGGCTTTTTATACCAGTTTGGGTCTCTGCTCACCTAATAATCAGATCATATCTTTCATTACTCTCACGTACAGAATGTATACCTCCACAATGAAAAGCAACTGTCGTACGTTCCATTTTACAACGTATACATAGTTTTTTCAATAAACTTATCTTTATCGGATCAGTATTTCGAAAAGCTTCACCAACTGCACAACATTATAATCCAAGTAGAGATATTTATTCTCTTTTCATTCTACAGGTAGTAGAAAACCCTGTGTAAGGATCGTTCACTCTGAAGTCACAGTTTTGTGGATTTTAATCCTTCTCAAACTCAATCTCATACATAACCGAGGAGTAAGATTATGCCTAGCCTTTGAGTCTCAACTAACTGAACCCAAAATTGTGATTTTGCTACTTTCTAAAAGCTGAATACATTTTCATTCGGTTTATGTATGTGTAAAATATCTATTTTGTATAATTTTACGGAGGATCACCGTGAGAAGCATGTTGGGCTTAAGTGCAGAAAACACCAAAATAATAACAGAGCTCGGGTGGTCTCAAAACCCAGTAACCCTTTGTCCATAGCCAATTGTATCGATTGACGTAATTAAACGGTTACATTTCAAAGACCGAATTGATTTCTTTGCTTTCTTAGCGTCACGGTCAGGGTACCTGATTTTAAAAGCTACAACAATTTGAATGAATTTAAATGGAATGGAAATTGCTTGTGATAACCGACAAAGAGCACTAGACAGCTGTTTCGTCCTGTTTGAGACTCGTCAGTAGCGCGTACTTTGTGTCCTGGTGCCTGTGAGAAAACCGAATAGGATAATCCAAACATTCACCGTCTAAATAACTACAGACGTTTGCTCCATTGTTCTATAAATCATTTTTACGAGTGCAAAAATGTATCAGACGATGTTGCA
Organism: Echinostoma caproni; assembly: GCA_900618425.1. Taxonomy (NCBI): domain Eukaryota; kingdom Metazoa; phylum Platyhelminthes; class Trematoda; order Plagiorchiida; family Echinostomatidae; genus Echinostoma; species Echinostoma caproni. Next base: position 9,575 of record UZAN01051911.1, on the reverse strand, counting down.
CAATATTTGACAGAGTGCAGTTCTCTGTTCAGTTTAACGATGCCATATGTGATTCAACCTCTTTCCTAATTCATTATTTCCGATATGCGACCGATCGTCACGTTTTGCAATGAGTAACGGTAAATCTATTGCAGAACTTTGAAACTACCAATAAAATATTTGCTTTACTTTGCTTTTTTATGGAATACATCTCTTGAGTAAGAATTTTTCACCATGTTTGAATATTGATTATGTATGACTGTTCTTTAGTTTGCATTCTTTGGAATACGCCTCAGTTGGTATGCGTAAAGGTAGAGTTTTCTTAATCGGGAAATTTCGAGAACCAGTCTATTTTATTGATCCCCTTGAACGAACAACCTCCAGTCTGTGCCCTGTGTTCGGTCGGGGTGCTAACAAGTCAAATCAAGTTAACAATCGCTTTATTCGTCTTAATGGATGGATTCTCAACCCATTGCATACCAGGATCACTGATCATTGCATACAGTCACAAAGAGAAACTGGAAAACAACGTCGTAAATTCAAAGGATGTGACGTAAAGGTTTGAAAATGGATATCAATTGAGTAGGAAATACAAACACTTTACTCTAACGGATGTCTTTTCAGCCAGAAATCCTGAAAACTGTGGAATAACGAACAAACGGTAGGCAGGGGTAGGAGCATACACAAGTTTATAACGATATCCAAGAAAAGAAGTGGATAAGCATTTTTAAGTCCTTTGTGTAATGAGTGAATGATGTCTGATACACTATTGTTGCATACGTTTTCGCAAGAGGTAAAATGTCTGTCGGCGATAAAGTTGAGCACGTGCAAATAGGGATACCGCCTGTACGATAAATAAAACTGGGGAGCAGTAGAGAAGATGAGTAACAATACGAAACCATAAAAGTTGGGTGAGTAAATACGGTGGAACTTTTAAAGAACGCAAGCGGGAAATAAAAAACACAATCCTCGAATCTTTTTAAAAGTTTAGTTCAAGTGTGAATTTCAGTTGAGATCATAGGAGATAGTGACACCGAGGTATTATAGAGAATGTATTAGAGTAGCAGGAGGGTTGTCAACATAGAGACTACAGAAGAAGGTAGTCGTTCTCTTTTGGTTAACGAAAGGGTAACAGCCCTAAATTTGGAGGCATTGAGAGATAAGTTGGAAGCCGAAGCACGTAAGCCTAAGGCAGATAAAATGGTTTGAAACTGTGAGAAACGGAAATCACCTTGGAAGTTGGAACCTATGGTGGTATCATCAACACAGTTAACAAGAAGATCATCTGAGTCAGCGGGTAGATCTTGAATATACAAAGCGAAAAGAAAAGGGGACAGAATTGTTCCCTGTAGCACACCTGAGTTGACCGGTAGAGAGTCAGAAGTGTATCTAATTTTTGAGCTTTTAATTGATTATTCAGGAGGCTTTAAACATGGTAAGTATTCGGTTTTGAAGGATTCATTCAACAGAGGAACATACAGAGGGAACATCGCACAAAGGTATGGTGTTCACCCACAGTTAGAAATTGAAGAGCGTTAAATAATTCGAAAAGTTGAAAGTGGTAGGAGACTACAAAAAAGTAGAAAACCGACGTATAGTCAGGTTGAATATGTTTGTACATTTGACACAAAACAAGGCATGCATTCATTTCTCATGGAATTTCGACGGCCGCTTAAAGAGTCGCTGATATATCCAGTGGCTCCGATTTTGAGTTGTAACAAACGAAAAATGGCTGCCCTGTAGTCTTAGAAACAATATGGGTTATATACTTTTTAATTTACCCTTTTACACTTGGTAATTCACAAATAATTGCACAAACAATTTTGAGGAGAGATGAATCGGTCCATCAAATAGCTGCCATGTGGTGCAGATAATCGGGATGCGTTAAACAACATTTTGACATGCCCTAAGTGGTTAGTGACACCGACCGCCTGATCACGGAAACCTTTCATTCAACCGATGACACAATTGAACGTACACACGAACGCACGTGCACCCACGTACACAAACGCAAGGATGAGCAAACAAGTATAGGTGTTGACTGAACTCATGCAACACCCTGATTTTCATCACATTTGGTCCTCCTAACGCTTAGTGTTTCGAACCTCATTCGTGGGATTGAATATTAGTATTGCCGCATATCAGACGAAACATATCTGATGTAATATCCACCTGTGTATTTGCTTCTACTAGTGGAATACCAATACAATGTACGATTTCTCGATTTTGGCAATGGTTACTGGTCCATCAGTTGTAAACTAACAAAACCATAGTAAGAAACACAAATAGAATTAATTCATCGAAGTAACCAATAGACTTGACAGTAGCATTGTACTTTCATCTGGTCTATGTTTTACTTGCACTTTTTCATTTGTGAGCACTGAAGGCAGTCGCTTTGGAATGGAATCCACCAAGTTGACTATCCAACAGAATTCGTCAGTTTCCTCTAAAAGACACCACACTCTAACTACTGACGATCACTGTTGAGGCAGCTAACTTATCACCATTTCTAACACGGGGAAAGATTTTCGATTACATTGTAACCCCAACTTCTGGCCGGTAATTAAATTAAGTCGACCTTGTAGTTGCCCCCTCAGGAGACTGAATACATGTGAAAAAATATTCAGTAAGAAGGTGTACAAACCATCTGTAAAAAATATCACTTCCGCAAACTCATTTTGAGAGTGACAGTTAATAAAAACCTGCCTCGTCAGTGTAAGAAATTTTGCGATATCCAGATTGGTTTGTGCAGAAGACCAATCTTTGCATATTCAATAAAAGAAAAGAAAGACGCTCAGTGTTTATTTCCTTCCAAATGCGTTCGGCTGGATGGATGTTTCCTTCTTTTAACAGGTAAGAGGAAATTCATTGGAAAACTAGGTTAAGTAGGCAATCTTTCTTCGCCTGCTGAATTGTTCGTTGGCCACGACTGACATGAACTCATGACCAAATAGACGGGCGACACGATTTCAATTTGTCGGCAAAATCAATACATGCTCCGCTCTGTTGGGCGTTCAATAACGGCTTCATATCAAGTGGCTTCCAGTTGCATTTCAAATTGAGCAATCATTTTCCAACGGTAGCGTGATTAAAAACGGCTAATCAGCCCAGAATATATTGGTTGTGCGCAACTTTTTACTCTGCTGCGATCAAACTCAATTGTCGTTTCGCCTCGATTTGATCGGTTTTCTCCCTCTTGGTTTATACTCTGATGGATGAATTCCGTTATGTGAGCAATAAATTGGGCTTATGTTCACTACAAATCGTTTGACCAGGTCAGGAATTGAGTCATCGGATTTATGTGCTAATCAATTGCGTTGCTTCTTGACATCAATTATACGCCAAAAACTTTTGCATGTTTCATCCGGTTTGGGTATGGTGACACAAAAATCGCCTATTCAACGAGCCGCATATTTTAAGATCGAATTTTGAAAGTCACCTTGTATGTTTCTTGGAATATATTTTTAATTTTTTTCAGTATTAGGGATAATGCGTTAGTCGTTTGTAGTCAAATAATTTATCAACTTACTTAAGCTAGAATATTTTNNAGCCTTATAAACACTCCAATGAATCATTTATTATGCATAATGAATTTCTATGCTTATTTGCACAATATACTTTCCAAATGTGAATTGTAACTATCTAACTACTACAAAGTTAATCGCTAAGTTCAAGGTGNCCTAAGTTCATAGAAGTTGAAGAAGAAATTCGGAATAACTACTCTTCTGCCATAGCCGTTAATATACAAGTATGATATTAGAAACTGAAATGTATTTCCGAATGAGAGTCGTATTGCACAAGTGTGGTCCACACCTGTAGACACAGTCACCAATCGGTTGAATCGTATTTTGCGGCATCAAAGTTACTTTAAATCTGCCTGTGAAATGTCTCTCGCTGCCATAGCAATAGTGACTAAGTGCTATATCCACCGTCAAGGCTGTTTTTAACATTACAGCGTTATTAATTGGTGTGGAGGAAACACGAGTTTGTAAACAAGCTCTCTTTCAGTGCTAAACCAACTGGTTAAATATAATTTACATTAAATTAACTCGGCGGTGAGAGTAGGCACATTCTTCAAGGGAAATCGGAGTTTACAAAGAGATGTAGTAAGTGTGATAATTGGCGTTTGCGAGCGCATGTGTGTATGTACGTGCGTGGTTGAGGGAGGGTGATTGTGAAACGGCTAGTGGATGAATGAATGGGAGACCATGAACACTGGTTACGTCACCACGTTGTGAATTAATGTCCATGGTAACCTCCGTCCACGAACTGTTATTCAATCACCCAATTGTCCTTTCACGACCATCCATCCACAAACGCACACACACTCAAACGCCAATTGTTGCATTGATTTCATGTCTTTGAAGATTCTGATTTTCTTCGCAGAATGTGTTCCCTCTCACCACATGTTATAGATTGTGCTCTAGTTAACCAGTTGATGTAGCACCGAAAACGAACTTGTTTGTAAACGTTTCTCTTGAGTACCCAATCTGGAATACTTTCTCACATGTGCAGAATCACTACACAGACTGTTGCATCCAATAAAATAACGATGTTGTACACACGCTGTTAGAACATCAAGGAGACGGGGACGAAAAAATGAGGTGCATTCAAAACTCAATCAGAATAATCACCGGCCCGTGTATCTGACCATTAATTGATGAACGTTACACGCTAAAGATACCGTATATGATTCATATGTAAATATCAGCATACAACGGTGTTTCACAAATCTAATTAATGTTTCGGGGTGGAAATTATATCTGGACGTGGAATTTGAAAACTTATATGCACAACTTTCTGACCTGGTTCACTCTTGGTCAGTGGAGTTGGAAAGACTCAAATCTATCTTACCGACTGTTTTTCATCAGCATCAAAATGTCAAGCTAAATATAAATAAACAAGTGACTACGGAACATATTGGAGGATTACGGGACCTTCAGAAAAATAAAAATGTGATATTATGCATAACGTATAAGGGGACGCAGATCGTGTTGCTAAATTGAATGGGATACATACAAAGGATGAATACCATATTGACTGATCGGTCAAATTTCACTAAGTCAGTGGAGGAGGATAAGACGGCCCAAATAGAAGGGACATTGTTTATGATTTTGCGATGCTTTAAACGCAGGATAGTCGTTGATGTGTTCACTTGCGATCGTATTAGCCCAAACGGGACGTTTTTCGAGGTCGAATGGATTGCCAGAAGTTCACAACGATCGATTCCCATTACGACCGATTTTGGATATGTGCAGCTCGCCAAATCATACCCTGACAAAAAGGTTCACCAATTTATCAGAACCGTTCATAGTGGTTTGGGAAAACATAGTGTCAAAAATGCATTTGCTTTTGTGAACAAAATTCGTGACTTAAACAATGCTGTGGCTGAACACCAGCTGGTTGTTCACAAATATTCTCATCAACGAAACGATTGAAGATCTATGCAGTGATGTGCAAACCAATAGTGTAGAACTCGGTCTCTATTTGGTTGACCTGAAACGACTGGTTCATTTCTGCACGTATAATCTCCATTTCATGTTCAATGAAGCGATTTATCGATAAAATGATGGCATGGTCATGAGGTCACCACTGGAACTGGTTTTCGCGGACTTACTCGTGGCGAAAATTACTCAAATACAGCCGTTCATTGGAGACTGTGTAATTTGCATACGACACGTAGAGGATGCTTTTGTTTCAATACAACGGGAACTACTAAGCAAATTTAGCACGGCAAATCCTATCATAAAATTTACTGTAAAAATGGAGTCTAACAAATAATTGCCGTTTCTGTCTGCATCACCCGTCGATTAGATGGTTCGGTACAGCGTTCCGTGCGTAGAACGTCAAATCAGAAAGACCAACGGATCCATTTTTCAGTGTTTTATGCCAATTAAGCTAAAAGGGGAAACTGGTTCGTTGCCTACCGGACAAGGTTGAAATGGTCTGCAGTGAACACGGGCTTGAAGATCTCTGTATCGTAACATCAATCTTTGCATACAATGGCTATCCGGATCTTATAGATGATAAAATGATTCAATGCATGGAGAATACTTTAAAAAATATCGAGGTTATGGAAAACATGCGTAAGCATTTCTTTGTCATCCAAGAGTGACACACCAGCTGAGACCCTACAAAGAAGACTACCCGACGCAATCGATAATAATTTCAATTCATCCTCGTTTCCTATTGTTCACGTCCAAGCCATGTATGTGTTTTCAATTGGACCACAAAAGCTGGGAAACACTGGACAACTGTTTGGACCTGATTGGTTCTCATCAGCAGTGCAAATTCATCGACTCAACTGGGGCTCGAACTCGGGACCTCACAAATATAACCCAAGTATACTGCCCAGTCTGCCAACATGAAGCTGGTCAGACCGTGAGAAGTAGTCAGGTTGTGAAAGTTTCCAACTGAGTCATAACCCTGTAGGTTAATACTGATATCAGCGAGATCCGTTGCTCGCAACAAGCTCGCAAAGATGGACTGTGCTACATCGTGTATATTGAAAATGAGAAACAGTCTGATCAGCTGCCCGGTGGCCGATTTGGTAGCATACTTGCGGGTTCGTTACTCAGTTGGAGTGATGGATTCGCACTGGTGATGAGACCCACCCAGGTCAAAACAGAGGTCCAGTGATTTCTAGCTTCATTTGATCTATACACATAAAGTTCTTTATTTCACCTCTTTTCTTCTAGTGCATCAATAAAAATGGTTGGCAACATCCTTCTAATCTTACTTATGTGCCTAAAGACCATCGGTTAGCCCGTCCCGTCCCAGTGTCGCCTCCACAAGAAAAGAATTACAGTGGTGTGGAACGAACCCAACGGAAATTCTTATCTAGTGTGACCTAAACCAAATTCAGTGATCGATTGTTCTTTTTTAAATTCCACTCAATGGTAAATCCATCAATGTATTTCGTTTGCCAGGCATTTCAATTCAAGACCGTACCGAGAACTCACTAGTCCCTACTGTCTTTCTAAACGCGGGTGGCATGCATCGATGTTTTGTCTGCTTCGTCTGTGATTGTTTACTCTCTGAATGTCTCCACACTTGACCAACCACACGCCCTTTAGACACGTAAACAAACCATTAACCTGTAAATGCACTGCCCACGTTCAAAAGCGCTGATCACGTGAACGTTATTAAGTTCACCGCAATCTCATAAAATGAGTGTTTTGCGCTTGAGGTTATCAACAAATGTTTGAGTACCCCCTGTTCGCTCGCCCCGAAATGTAATCGAATATGAGCTGTAATTATAAACCACACAGATCTATCGAAGTACACAACAGATGTTTAAAGTAAATTGAAAAAGAATGCGCTTAGCCACGTGTTTGAGGAACGTTGCCATGACATACTGATTTCAAAACAAATTTAAATCTCTATTAGGATTCAAATCTACCCGTGGCCGACACTGATTTGCTGCACGCGATGAGTTTCGAGGCCAAACCGGAGTCTTTGATCTTTACAATTATAAAAGACGGGGAGCCGGGGTGTAGTGAATGTGCGTGGAGGTAGCAGATGAGCTGCTTTAAAGGTTCGGATAAATTTGAGCCGGGTATCATAAATCCTTTTTAGAAATCACAGAGAATAACAATAGTAAGCACGTTATCCATACTGTTTAACTTCGATTTTGCCACATTGTGGACATTGCAAAAAGTATCCTATTCACTGTGGATTGGCAAAATAGACCAATCAAGATTTATTGCCCCAATGAAAAACCCCATTCAACAAAATTCCACGCGGACCGGGATATAGGTTCTATTTGGATTGGGTGTAACTTCGATTCTCCCGATATTATGCAAAGTGCGCAACTATTGTGGCAACCTTTTTATGAAGTTCACTTCTGCAAAACATGTTGCGCGAAAAGCAGGAGTTCGACAAAAAAACCGGTGATATATATTATTCATCTACTACACTATTAAGTCACTGCGTTATAAATCAATCTCATGCAATAGTCTGACGTCAAGTGTGTACAAGTGACGTCTTTAGCTTGATCAAATTTTGGGATGAGTACACCGAGTATTTGGATAAGTATTTCGGAAAAAATACCATTACATGAGAGTATTAGGGGATTTAATGTGATATATAGTGAAGTTCATCCTATGCAAGCAATCAAAGAGCAAACTAAAAGATGCGGACGACTCTTCCGATCGGATTGGATATCATCGGCAGTGCGAATCCATCAACCCGACTGGAGAGCAAAGATGGGACCTGCTTCACTGGACCTTATTGTATCGCCAATCAGGCATGTGAATTGGCTCGAATGGGGCATTTGGTGACGAGTTGGGCGAACATGATAAGCAAATTCAGAGCAAATACAATGAACATAAGCAAACACTGATGGAGTTGACCCATGTCAACCCTCGATAGGATGGGACAACTTAAACGTATTACTTTGACATCCATCTGAAGAGAATATAAAGAAATCGTCAACACGACATGCTTTCGGTTTATAATCATATATTAAAATTAGGTTGTGAAATTACCTGAAATTTTAAACGAACAATTCACTGGATTATGGTCAAACTGTTTTAAATTCCGATACAGTCAAATTCAAACTTCATTTCCAAACTTAACAAGTTGATGTTGCGTTTCGTGTTGCTCAAGTTCGATTTTTGAGGCGTATTATTGAGAATAATCTGATCGGTGGCTCTACTGGGTTCACCGAAGGTCGGTTTATCAGACCTTGATACTGTCATTATCTGTTAAACGGTCATTCATATAATGAGGTAAGGGAAATATTGTGCGGCAAACGGTTGTTTTTATCGAATTGTAATTGTCCATCGAGAAACATCAGTGAAGGCAAGTGGAGCGATAGCCCTTTCCGAGAGTAATATTCCTGGACAGTAGTAATTTGATCAGTCAGTGGTCATAGTACTTGATAACTCAAATCTAGCAGCGTGGACGTACTAGGCGGAATAAAGGGTGGGGGCAGTCAGTAACTGACGGGAGAGTGAGCGTATGGTTTAGGGATATTTAGCCGGTGGCGTCACGCTGAGTGCGTCTGGTAAGATGACGGGGACAAGGAATCTTCGAGTGGCTTTCTTACAATAGGATCTCAAAGGCAGGGATGTGCGGGAATGGATATCGGTGGTCTAAGGGATCCAACCTCTAGTCAGGAAGCGAAGAGTAAGATCAACCTTACAGGGCGTGGAAAACATTACAAATGGACAGAAAGCAGCAGATTAAAGCGTGAATGACTGAGCAAACAATATCATTCTTGGTCCATGATAAAAAACAAATTGACGTCTGCCGTCCGACAACGAGGTCGGCCAAATTACGTCCCTAAACTCCAATGGATTTCTTCACCGACAACGACTGAACTGTTTCTATACCAATTCTCAGGGTTTTTTCAGTAAGTTTCCGGAAATGGAACTACGTTATCAGACCGGTCGATGGGATCTCATTGCCGTAACCAAAACCTGGTTGACGACCGACATCTTAGACTCCGAGCTGCGATTACTGGACATGGAGCTATTGAGGCATGATCGTCTAACGCGAGGTGGGGTTGTGTTGCTCTATCATCATAAGAGCTTGCAATGCGAGCAAATTGAATGTCCTTTCACCGCCTCTGACACATTATGGTGTAAATT
>UZAN01051910.1:0-10759 GCA_900618425.1 Echinostoma caproni | reverse complement strand
TATCGCTCACCCAATCTGTCGGAACCATTCAAAATGCATGCGTGAAGTTGGGTTCCGATGAACTCAGTTATCCTCACCTGGTACGAAAAGAAGTTAGGTTTCCGCCGCTGAAAAATGTGAGCGATCTCGTGGAGCCAAAAGTGAGAATTGGGTGACTGCTGGGAATCAACAGAGAGGAACAGTAGGAACATGGTAAGCGCCTTAGTCTGATTCACTATGACTACCTATGGGCTCATTGGCTTGCGGCATCTCAAGACTGGGGATAACAATGACGTCCAACGGAATACATGACAATTAGAGCTTTATTAGATGCCATCGTTGCTTAGTGCCTACGGTGAAGGGAAAAAATAGTTTGGAGTTCCATTTGACTATTCCGTCAAAGTCTTATGATAGGAATTATTTACAAGTTTCCCTTGTCACCATAGGATATTTACACAACTGGATCGTTACACGCCGAAAAGGAAGTCACAAGAAGAGTTCCAGGTAGGAGATAATAAAGAATGTAGTATTTAGTGAATTTGTGTTTGCTTTTAGTGGTGTAGGAATGTGAAGTGTACCAAGGTCTCATCGAGACTATGCTTGAAAGATTCAATAGTACGTGAGACAGAAGGGCATTCGGAGTACTGCATACTCTGACAGCAAAACATTGGTGCCGGAACACCAGTCGACACTTTGGAATCAGTAACTTGAAACGGTGTCCCCCAAGGTGTACACTGTTCGATAACATGAGCAGCTGCCGACATGGATGGTTCGGGTTCGCAGTATTGGTACGTCCAAATCAAGTCTCTCCAAATTGGGCGGTACTGAGCAGAATATAGTCCCAATGATCGTAATCTCGCCTCACAGGTGAAGCAATGCAACCCCGCTGACCATTCTTTGTGGGCGCTCAAGCATCTTGCGGCCACATTGCAACCATGTGCTCCAGGCTTGGTTGGCGTACTCTGTACGGTCGAATGTACACTGATAGCAAACGTGGGAGCAGTGCTGACTCAAACCAACCAAAGACTCACCTAAGGAAGCCTACATTTTTGACAGCAGCGGACGAAGACTAAGCGCAGTTGATCGAGCAGCTGAAATCCTCCTGAACAGCAGTAGCAGTGCCTGCCCAGGCGTCGTAAGAGGCGCTGCACAACTCCACGAGTTCTATGGCTGGAAAACGTAGAACACGGTTGATCTATGGCAATTTTCTTCGCTGTATAAGCTGAGACGCTCGCGCAATGTCGCTGTGGTAAGTTTTCTTGATGGTTTATCACATCAATTAACCTAAGGGATCTACTGTGGGCATCAAGACTCTAACACCCCTAGGTTACAAGTCTTCAATATCTTATGCCTAAGGCTACCAAGCGCAGATAGTCGTCCGGTGAATGCGTGCCTTAGTTAGTCTGCGGGGTTACAGTGTTTTGCATATAATCAATCACTCTCGACACACCTAGCATTCTTCGTACTGCTCTTGTTTTTTGGCTCTATTTTTTCGCTGGTCGACTGCAAAAGTGGCTAAATGACAAAACAAACAGAACGCAAGGAAGAGAAGAGTCGAATTTCGCGAGGAGGTAATCGCTGTGAATGATAGATCTAGGTGACACGTTTCATCAAGCTTAGTAAACCCATGGAAACCGAACAGTGCGGCGAAGTATGAGAATGAAATCCTGGGAAACGTACACTTCAAATCGTGGTGAGGAGCAGTTCGATTTGATGTCACCAAGACAATTCTAATGGGATAGGCGTCTCGAAGCTCTATACCTCGTCCCGTTGAGAAGGCATAGGCGGCGCGGTGACTAGATCGAGGCCTATGAAATCCTGAAAGGACGTAACAGGAGCGCTGCTCAAGCTCAGAAAGGCAGTAAACCTGAGAGAGAACATGCTTTAAAACTGCTTAAAGATGGCTTGAGGACAGGCCTGAGGGCGTTGTCCTTCGTGGCTGGTGTGGTAAACGATTGGAACAAGCTGCTGGATGAAGTAATTGCTGCCAAATCGATAGTAGATTCCAAGCGCAAGCTTAACCACATGTGGAGCACATTGTTTGAGGAGGGAGCGAGTTGAACAGTTTGGATACAGCTGACTCCGGGACCTCCAACCATCAATTAAAACAATGCATCTTCCCAAATTTACGTCCTCCTTTTTATAAGTATCCCTTCAATCTCCAAAGGAATTCCAGGCTGTTCGCTCTATTTTACCTTCTTATAGACGTCACTTAAGGCATTGCTGTAAACTATCGGTCCTAATGGACGGTCTGGCCATTCCGTGGGTCTGCAAGCTGCAACACCATACCTGACCGAACACCTCGGACTGGAGTCCTACGAACTGGGGTCTCTCCTGGTCGTTGTATAATACTCACTTACCAGAAAACGTTTTTCTCTTCCTGTTGTTACAGCACCAGGGGACCCACGGAGTCTGTCAGTGCAAGAAACTGGACAAATTGGCACGCCGCCGCTAAGTCCTGGCCTGAGTAGCGCGAACCGGCTTTAAAGGTTCCTTTATTTGATTCCATTGATTGTTGTATTATACAAAACATCACGCTGGCGGTGATCTTTAGGCGATAGAACAATTGAGTGATTTTTTAGAAAAGCCCAAGAATTAACAGATAGGGGAACACTTCAGTGCAGTGTCAGCTCATAAAGATACAATTGAGAAAAATGTTACAAAGAGAATTTATTCCTGATTAAGGCATACGAAGAACACCTGAGATGCTAGACTGAGACTATGCTAAAGGATCGCGAAGTCATTTTCGGTACCACGACTGTTGAGTGTGCATATATTTGATTCGCTTCTGCAACTGCAGTATAGAGAACATCAGAGATTCGGCAGAAGGAGGACAACCTGGAAAATAAAGCAAAATTCAGAGATTGCTGTGATTCTCATACGGGAAATTAAGAATAACCAAGTAAAACAAATTAATATAAAAGCAATTCTGAGATGGATTTATTCCTGAACAGAACAAAGCTGAGAATGAACGCAGTGGTTGAGCCATTGTCACCAGCGTGTTTGGAAACCAATAACCCGAGGTTAAAACCCTGCGACCCACCATTCAACTTTTGTGGCAGGAAACTTTGCTGCCATCCGGTGCAACGACAAACCTTTTTTAATTGCACAATGTGAATTATAGCAAACGGGGAAATCCCCATGGACAAATAGCATACTGTAAAAGGGAGAGTAGGGGTAACATTCACGATCCGGTTTATTGATTCTGTTTGAAAATTGTAAGTTGGGAGGGGGAACAGCAAGTGGGGGCGGGGGTGTTTCACAGTTTGGTAGTTCAGGGGCAAAGAGAAGATCAGAGAAGAGGTACGACATCTGAGGACAGAAACTCGATAGGGATGACCAGATATGCCTGTGTGCGGGATGGGCGGGTGAAATTTGCAGGAAGAGGAACTGCCGGGGCAAGTTTCGAAGAACAAAAACCAAATTAGTATCGGTAGGACAGGGACAATGAGGTAACTATCCGACGATGAGCTAGCGACTGCAGAATGGATGTTAGGGAAGGATCACCGATTAGCCGGATGGCCTTTCGTTGAACAGGATCAAGAAGGGAAACAGAAGACAAAGCCCCCCACCACACATGACTGCAGTATTCAACAGCAGGGCGGATTGGAGCTTTGTTTATTAGTAGATGAGCGCGAAATTATAAAAAAAAACAATCCTGCGAACAGCACGAGAAGCAAGCTGATCTACAGNCCAAAAAGGGCAACGATTTGTAGAAAATAGTGAAAATCACAGGGGGATTAGTTTAATCAACATTGCCTGTGAGCTTCTCTCTGGTGTTATACTCCGTCGATTGTCTGCCGCACGTGAACGGTGCGTAAATGAGAATCAGATTGGTTTTAAACCTGGTAAATGTTGTATAGATCAAATCTTCACCCTTCGCCAAATTTTCGAACATAGACACTTCTTCCGTAGACCCACTATTTCTATCCTCCTCGATCTGAAGGCGGCTTTTGACCCAGTTGATCACTCTAAACGTTTGCGCTGTTTCTTTCTGAAGGGTACGTCCGAGAAGTTAATTTCCATTTGGCGGTCTCTTCACATTAAGCGCAGAAGCCAAGTCCGAGCTTACGGCACTTTTTAGCCCGATTCACTACAGAAAGAGGTGTTCGTCAGAGCTGTCCTCTCTCTTCGTCCCTATTCAGTTTTCTTATAGATATGACTCTTAAAACCGCCTTATCCTCGTTTTTTTATTATTACACACCTCAGTGCGATAAACAGAAGTTGAGATAAACCGCACGGTCACTAGGCCCTGTTGTTCATTGATGGAAACTGATTACTAATAAGGCCCTACTAGGTTAGGCGTGATATTCAACCAGAAGACAACAGAGCTGTCTTATCCGTCGATAGTGGCACCGATTTGCTCTCAAGTGATAGACTGACTGATCTGGAGTATGCAGACTGAGTGAAGACCCAGGTAAGTTGCAAGCTGTTCTGGACAGTTTGATTACAAGCGTATCCATGTTTGGTATGTTTTGCAGCTTCAAACTGTAAAATGTCACTGGAAGACTATGTTGGCTCATCCCCAACCTCAATCTAACTATGGAATCCTTGTATGATCCGCCACCCTGTTTCGGGATCATGGTTGCCGGTTTCCTTCCCACAATATAAACATGACAGTAAAAAATCACAAATGTTCACATTCTCTCGTTCGTTCTATGCATCGCACTGAAAACACGCACTCATCGACATTCATGGACTAAACCGCAATACTGATTCTTTATACTAGTCCCTCCATTCTTCCCCTTTCGTTCTTTTTGACGGAAACACAAAACGCCTTCTCGTCAGATACCATCAACCGTCAAGTACCCAACTACATTTTCCATTCTTTTTTCTACCCAAATTTTGGTGTCTGCGTCTTTATTCACCAAGCAATGGCAACCTTTAGGATCGTAAATCCGGAATTTTCCAATTGTGAATTTCAGTTGATGTGGCTGAAGCTCCAAATTTCTCCTTTTATTCATTGCTTTTGGGGTCTATATCGATAGTGGTAACTCCTGTTTCTTTGATTTTGTTACCTTTGAACATTCAACACTTGTTTTACAACCGACTTCAGTTGCCATGTTATCGTCTTGGGAGGTTTTGACGTTCATAATCAGGAGTGGTTGACACCTCCATCTGCTATTTCTTCTTTGGGGGGCGAAGCCGGACAATTCGCTTTTGTCAACAACCTGAGCCAACTTTCCCACACGTATCCCAGATTAAGCTGGCGATCGGGTCCACATCCTGGATCTAATTCTCACATCAATCTCTCCATTTTTCTTAGATAATTGTACTCTCCCTCCGCTTTGCTCGTCGGATCACCCTGTTGTTTCCTACGTCATTAGGTTAGTCAACACTGATCCGCCACCCACCGCGAGACACATTCTTGGACTGAGAATCAGTTAACTGGCACGGTTTCCGTGATTCATTGTGAATATCCACATCATCATCGTACCGCGACATACAGTGAATCGAACTTCACTGACCGCTGCCTAATTAGCAATGTATACAAGATTAGTGGTAAAATTTAAGGTGCTCAGGGATTTGACCTACTTTGAGGGAGGGAGGGAGGTGAACTACTGTGGTCAACACACAGAGTGCATATCGGAAATCCTAATGCATACCTTTTCAAGCGCTCTGGACCGATAGGAAATGACAAGAACGCCACTGCTGTCGGTTCGTTGCCATATACTTCAGTGTCTCCGAACAACCGGTTGTGGAGTCTTTCGGACCCCGACCTAAAAGGCGAGAGACACCTACTCTACCTAATGGCTCTGTGACGAATGGCCTACTTAGTTCGTTGTAGACCCTTACACGACCAGAGGTATGTGAGTACACTGACCTCATTAAGTTAACTCACTTCCGGGGCATTCCTTTTCGAAGATCCGCGATCAACGGAGTCGAAGGCTCCTTTTAGGTCAAGGAACTCTGCGTTCGTTGGTCGGCGGTGGGTGTGACGCTGCTCAATGACCTGGTGCAACGTAGAAATTTAATCAATACATCCACGGCCAGAACGGAATCCGGCTTGCCGTTCACGGATGTTGATCTCTCTTAAAGGCGTTAGATATCGAAGAATAACCGAAGCTAGCACTTTGGTGACGATCGGGATCAAACTAATCCCGTAGTAGTTTTCGCAATCGTTGCGAGATCCTTTCTTGAAAATGGGAACGATCAGTGATTCGCCCCAAGATGAAGGAATGCGCTGTTGCGTCCAAATGTTCCGCACTGAGGTAGTAATACACTATTTTTACACACATTTGTGTTCGGTTCGGTTTTTACAACCGCTAACCATACACTTTCGTGCGCCGGCTTTGGTTGCTGTCTTTTGGTTGCCGATTTGGATACAATAGCAGAATGATGATTAGAATGTTGAGAGCAGATTTAGGCGCTTCCGCCTAAATCTGCTCTCAACACACACATTTGTGTGGTGAACAGCAGACGGAGCGAACTCCATAATCATGGATACCGGTAACCTAAGCCCCGAGACTTGGAGTGGTTAACCACATAAGGCCCCGATAGGTTACGCGTGGTATTGAACCGAACGACAATAAAGCTGTCTACCACCAAAGTTGGGTGCCGGTGGCGGGGCTCGAACCTCGGACCATAGGGTCCAAAGTACGCCAGTGACAGCGACTAAACCACTGCGCCAAAAGGTTATCACCTCCCATCTTGAAAAGAGTGGGTAGGAGTCCATTCGGTCCTACTGCCTTTCCTCGCTCTAGAGCCTGAATACAAGACTGAAATTCTGCTTCCGTTGGAGGATCGCGTGACACTGCCCAAGGAGCTTCAGTTGTGGATGAGGCAACCTGGTTAGCGGCAAGCCAGGCTGAACTGTTCCCTGAAGTATTCTGCCGAGCGATTAAGTCGTTCATTCCTATTGTGAATAGCTTGTCCCCTCGTATCACAGACTGTTTCAACAACTGCAGTTCGCCGACTTGTGATTTCTTAGCTTCTTATCCCTGGAACGATTATTCCTTCTCTTCGGATGTTCCCAAATCTATTAAAAACTTCACCGAATTTGTTCTTAAAGGCATGCATCTTTTTTTCCGCATTTTCCAAACCCAGCAAACACAGGTCACCCGAGTGGTGTGATTGTGCTGTACGCCTAAACCGCTCGCCCACCCCCCGACTCCCACCATTGCTTCGTGCAAGCTAGGAACAGATGTTCGATAGCCATTCAGAAAACCGAGGAAGACTCCGTTCGCTGTAAAGCCGGAAACATGATTTCGTCCGTCACCGGTAGCCAAACACTTTGGTCTCTTGCCAAAGCAACTTCCCCTAATTTCTGTTCTTCCGACACCCCACTATCTGTGATTCCTCAGATGATCTTGTACGTCAACCACAAGAGAAGGCTGAGGATTTTGCTTCCCAGTTTGCCACCAACTCCATTTTAGACATTTATGCTTTGCCTCCGTTTTCTTCTTCCACTGGCAACCCTTTTTTACTTCATATTAGCACTAGGAAAATTCTTCATAGTGCAAACAAACCACCCGGTCCGGACGGTATTCCACTCAACGCTCTCAAAATATGTGTTCCCCAGCTGGCCCCTATTCTACGTCTTTTCAGTCTTTCTCTCCAACTTTCTTCTTATCCAACCCCTTGGAAACACACCGTGATTTTACTCATTTCTAAACGCGACAACCTTTCTGACCCCAACAATTACCGACCCGTTTCCCTCACATTTTTTTCGGTATTCGAAACTATCATTTCCGACCAACTAGGCACTTCCTCTAATGTGAAGTAGTACTGAGCGACCGCTAGGATGAATTCTGACAGCGTCGCTCCACCGGTGACTTGCTGGCTCAACTTGCTTCTCGTGCTGTGCTTACGATTATTTTTTTTATTTCGCGCTCATCTAGTACTATACAAAGCTCTGCTCTATCGTCGCTACTTTGTTTTCAGTTCTTCGGAACGTGCTTCGGTATTTCCTCTTCATTTGAGTTTTGCTCGCCCATCCCGTACACAGGCATCCAGTCATGCTTATCAAATTGGAGCTCCCCGATGTCGTACCTCTCTGCCCAAATCTCTTTTCTCCTCCGAACTGCCAAGTTGTGGAACACCCTCCCACTTCTGTCTTTCCTCTAATTTACAACCTTGCACTCTTAAAACGCAGAATCCGTAAACTGGATCTAACGAAGATGTTCTCTTACTCTTCTTTTTTGTCACTGCGGATAACCCCTTTTAATTCACATTATGTACAATAAAAAATATGTATCACCGACTTGCGAATAAGCACGATTCCAACGCAAGGAGAACAACAGAGAATGAGGGGGGGGGTGAGATAATAAACAGTTATGGTAGGTAACGAATTTCTCAATACTTACCAGGTACGTAAATGTCCACTGGCAAAACTCGGTCGCATCCTCGTACAACACTGTAGGAGTAAAAGTAATAGCCACCACCATTCGCACAAGAGCCCATCGAAATAGTCCACTTGGGGGATGTCATTTGATCATAGATCCGACGCAGAGCAGGGGCCATTTTGTTGGTGAGTGTGCCGGCAACAATGATGACATCCGCTTGACGGGGGCTTGCTCGAAACACAACTCCGAAACGGTCCATGTCGTAACGCGGACCAGCGATGTGCATCATTTCAACGGCACAGCAAGCCAGCCCAAAGGTTAAAGGCCATAACGAGTTCTAACAACGGTTAGATAACTGAAACATTCTTACTTTTCTTGCCCAATTAACCAGATCATCCAAACGAGCCACCACATACTGTGACTTGTTTTCGGTGTTCTGGAACGGGCTGTACGGTTTGTATTTCTTTGGCTCTAATTGTGGATCACTCTGTTGTAATTTGCTGCATATAAGCGCATATCACATGAAACACAATACCTACGGAACATCATTCGAGAGGCCGTGAGTTGAAGATCCTAGAGAACGCCATCCAACCCGCGGAACAAAGCGCACTAATCCAGAAGATAGCATTTAATGGAAAAATTCAACGATTTATATATTTGTGTTCTAACGTCACCCGTCGGCTCGAAATCTGCACGTTGACGTATGCTCACCAGATCCTCTTTCTAGAGTGACTCTGAAACATCAAACACAACAAACTATGAAATGCCTGCTTATAAAATCGACATGAAGCTTTTTTGTAATCAGGTCTTACTTCCCACTAACCAGAAGTTATCATCGCTCCATTTCCGATCTGTAGGAGGAGCGTCTAAGCGTATTTCCATAACACCAGTTTCGATGGACTTGATGCAGACATATTTAAGCGTTGTTCCTCCGTCACCGCCATTACTTTATTCCTTTTTATTGAACATACAATGACAAATTTCAGTAGCGGGAAGCGACCAATCAAAAGGTCGCCATATAACACAGACAACTGGAAACTTCAACGGTAGCGGTAGGATTTGAATACATCTTACACCGTGATCATTTGGTGATCTTTATCCTTGACCTTTGCAAAATGAAGTTTACAGCCATTAGCCATTCACCTTCGTGTGTCGGTTTCGGTTGCTGTCTCATGACTGCCATGGGAATAAAGTAAAGGGAAGATTGGCATGTTCAAATCAGTGCCAGGGGGAATATAAAGAATTTAAGAAGACTACGATTGCAAGGACAATGGATCGTTTACGATAGCCATATCACTCAACATCACTAACCATTGTTTACAATCATCCCAATGTCACCATTCAAGTTTATATGAGCAAGTCTCTTAGCCACGGGTTTTATGCCCTTATATCAGGCCCGAGTTTGAACAGCTTTGACGTTTTTTCTTCACCCATCACCTGCCTCGACCAACAGCACGCACCGTGGCAATCTATAAGGTGACATGCGTGGCACATGCCCATAACTAATGCAGTCGATTGAGATCAACCAGTTCCTCTAGTGGGTAACCGCGATTACCCAGAATTTTGCGATAATTCATTTATGATATGTTCGCCGGGCAAAATTTACCTGCCAAGGTGGCCAAATTTGTTCACTACTTATATTACTTCCCCAGTTGAGCTGAACCAAAATAGTCCTCTAACCGTTTACACTTTGAAGGTGCCAAATGCATGTCGAACATAACTATGCTATCACTCAAACTAAACAGAAAAGCTTGCAAATTAACTGGATTCTCACCTAGCAGCATGTCGTCTGCATACCCCAGGTCAGACAGCCTGCGATCCGGCAGAAAATAGATGTCACTATCTTCGTACGACGAAAAGACAGCTTCCATAATCAAATACATATGGAGGTTGAGTAGAAGCGGAAAAGGGGCAAACTGACGAGCACCACTGTCCATGGTGAACTTGGGCCGTAAGCTGAGACTCAGCTTCGGCTCTTAGTAGGAAGAGAATGCAAAATTGAAATAAACTTATCGGGTACAGCCTTCAGGGAAAAGCAGCGTCAGAAAATAGATTGATCGATCGAGGAAGCCAAAAATGGTGGGTCTGCGAAAGGGCTGATGGGGGACCTCGGAAAGATCGTAACCGGTGGTTAGAGACACTAATTACCATCATAAGAGCAACAACGAGCATCGNCTCGACTAGGCAAAATCAGTGCGAAGGTCAAAGGTCACCAATCACAGTCAGGTTGAACAGAGGGATAGGGTGGGAGAACATGTTTACCGATCTGGATCACGGTGACAGCGATACCATGGGAGGGTTAGGCTGGCCACAAAGTCTAATTGTTTGCATAGATCTGGTTTGTGACGCCGAATGGCTACGGCCTCAGCAAACCGCAACAAACGCCCAGTTTTCTGCTGGTTTAACACCCAGAATGCCTGCTTTGGATCGATGCAAATTTTGCAGTCCAATATATGGCGGGCAATAGAGCTGGAGGGGATCTTGGGGCCGTTGAG
>UZAN01051909.1:0-10944 GCA_900618425.1 Echinostoma caproni | reverse complement strand
CTGTCTTTATCTTATTTTCTTAATGGCCAAGTTTCTGCACCGTATAGCAGTACTGGTCGAACTGTCGCGGCATACACTCGACCCTTCGCAGACAGCCGGATGTCGTGACGGCGCCACAGATGTCTCAAGTTGGCAAATGCCAACCGAGCCTTCTGTATGCGAGCTGACACTTCATCCGTGATGCTTCCACCGGGTGAGATGTAGCTGCNTAGCTGCCCAAATAACAAAACTTATCCACCTGCTCTATTATTTCCCCAGTAAGAGTGAGACTGGGTGCTGGACCAACCCATTCTTGTAGCAACATTTTACACTTGGAAGGTGCAAAACGGTGTCACATAGGAATACAGGTCAATCACTTCTATGGGCATCTTAACAACGTTTGAAACAGATTACGTAGCACTTACTATTTTCCAACGCAATCGGGACTGTTCTTCACAGGATTTTTCAGGTGCCAGTTGGGACAACAATTGTTGTCTACGATGGAGACCCACCGCGTTCTTTTCTGTCCGGTTGGCCAATTGCTTTGCCAACGACAGTTGGTTATCTGTTTGATTTGCAATCAATTCGGCTGTGTTGGACAAAGCCCATTTGACCAAACGGTCCTCCAGTGAGTGAAACGAGATGACTACGAGTCGACCCCCCTGACCGGTAGGCGATTGGCCGGGAGATCGGAGTAGACGTTCGGCCAGTTCCAAACCTGCACACAACTCGTTTAGTTCGTCATTAATAAATATCCGAAGTGCCTGAAACACGCGGGTGCTAGGATTGGTGGATGAGGTGGACCTGTTGAAAGGAAGCAAAAAGTGCTCAAATATTTATGCCATTGTCATAGAGAATGTTCAATAGACACTTTTTAAAAAAGAACAGTTACTTGTGATTAGTGATGGAATAATTTAAGTTGAGGTGGAATGACCACCTATCAGACTTCATCTTCACGCGCAATCCTCAACTCATGCAGTCAACTATCCACTCGGGACTAGCACTAGCGTCCAGTTTCGCTCTACTTAGAGCTCATCAGTAGTGCATATCCCCCATCCCGTCCAGATGCCGCTGGTGTAATGCAATTCCAGTTCACTTGTCGATACATAGCATGTCCGATAATAGACGCCAGAAGACCATTAAATTCATCCGCTGATCGAAAGTGCTCTACATCGTATCAATTTCTTTGGAACATTAGTCCACTGAAATTCTGCATTTTCTCTTTGACCCTATTTTCAGCCTTCCTGTCTTTCTCCTGATGTTCATCCAAATGGGCAGCCAAAAGACAGCAACCAAAACCGGCGCACGAAAATGTATGGTGAATGAATGGTTGTTCAAACTCAAACTGAAAACTGCACACGATTGTGTGACAGACAGTCGAGATCAGTCGAGTGAGCTGCGTCCATTATCAGACACACTGTACAAGTGAATACGGCAGCTTAATTCATAGAACCATCAAGATGGGACTGCACTTTGATTTGCTTCCGTGGTATGCCTAGTTTATGCAGGATGGCTGTCTCCAGTCACACCCGAAAGGTCAGTGGATGGAGTCTGGAAAAAGTTCAGTCTCTGAAGGCCATTGGATTGCGTAGCCGCGGCTGTTTGTATTTGATCGTTCATTACGGCTCCTGGAAAAATCGCACCAACAAAATAACCGGGATAGGATGCGAAAATGCCAGTAAAAAGTAACTGGGGCTTTATCTCGACGGTGAAAGGTATTCACGCACTTTACTGAACAGTTATCACTTGCGCGGAGCTGAAAATCAGTCCCGAATGGCAGACCATTAAGTGAACCAAAATTTCCAATACGAGTGCTTGGATTTCATCCCATGTAAACACTAGCGTATTTTTCCTGAGATATCCATGCTTTCCGCTAAAAAAAGGAACTCAGAAAGTTCATAGTCGAGCATGAGTTGCGCACTTGACCAATCAAATTGCAAGCCCGTCTGAGCCGTATCAAATGCTTGTGGGCATTGCCTTGACTGACCGAGGGGAAAGATGCATTTAGTGAATTGGCAATCCCTATTAAACAGTTGGAAATGGACCATTCAATCATACCAAAAGGAGCCAAGAATATTTTACGTTGGCTCAGGCCAGACTTTGTATGTGTAAATGATAGCATCAAATCGTCACAATTCACTTTATATGGTACGAGAGGAAATGTAAGAACCTACCGATCACTCGGACGGGGAACAACGGAATTGATAATGTCGCTTAATTGTTTGGCCGTTCGTACAGGACCTAGTGTATGGCGATGCTCGAAAATCGCGTTGGCAATCCTTCGAGCATAGCGTTCCTCGCCGTAACATTTAAAAATCCGAGCCAGATCAGCTGGTTCCAGCGTGTTAAGGACCTCCTCAGCTGTGATATTCTCGGAACTGAGACACAATGGGATTTTGAGGTCGGGGGAAGGGGAGAAACACAGATTGACATACGCATACAGATGAGGAACGGTGGCGTTGATAAGGTATTGAAAATCGATGATCGTGGCTCGGGTGAACTGAATTCCGTTTCGCCTGATCACCGAGCTTTGCAGTTTTTTTCCAGTTTGCTTGCAAACTGAAACGCTGCCACTCCACAAACACCGACGACATCACCTCGGCTGATGATGAAACGTTTGCAAACAAATTGCTAGTCTCGAGGAAATAAACATGGATGGCGTGTTGAAGCATCAAAATAAGATAGATTCAACAAATATTAATCACACTTTCTTAAACATTTGTATTTTTATTATGTCTTATACATTTCAACCTGTTTGCAAAAGACACTAACCTTTTTGCTTTCCTGTGACCAGCAAAATCTCATTCATAATAAGTTCCATCTGGGCAGGTTTCGGCAGAAAACATCCCGAACCTCACTTAGACTCATACAAATAGGCAGATTTGAGCACACAGCAGGGCAAGAGGTCATTTGTGCTCAAATCTCAGATGAACCAGAGAACGTACGTTTCGGGTGCAATGTGTTCGAAATGGTTGTATAATAAAGAGGTAATCAAAGCGTGATACAGACAGTAGAGAAATCTTGCAGCTGTATATTTAACTGAGAAATATGCCGAATAGATCATTCATTTCGGCTTTTGACAATTAAGTATCCCTTCAATATGTGGACGAAATTATTTCGTTATACCTTATTCAAATGACCTCCATTTTTCAGACCATCGACTGCCAACCATCCACGTATAATGCTTACTATCATCTGGCGTGGTCAGGTCATATCACTAGAGCTTTTTAAAAAGAATTCAGAAGGTTATCATTTGGTGTTTCACACTACAAACCGTTCCCTGACCCGTGGCATCTAACCAAACGTTTTGTTTCTGTCTGCATAGTGCCCTATTGGCCTTATGCTCCTGCAGTCATTTTACCCGGGTTTACTCTGAAAAGCGTTTGAAATTATCCCCAGCTCTCTCAAACACCTGTATGGTTGCACTGTGATTCCCCCGTGAGCTGCTTATCACCAGTGTATTTTCTAAACGCACATTGGTATCAGTTTTAGAATTCATATTTTAAGATAATAAAAATGTCCCTCAGAAGATACAGTGAGTGATAGAGTTTCCAAGTTGACGGGTCCAGTCAACGTTCAGGCTTTATCAAGCGCTCTTGCCTCTAGACTGGTTGCGATCCCCATCACTAATGATAAGGATGCCCGATGGACAGAGATCAAATCACTTATCAACAACCACAATCGAAAAACTGATCAAAACATCTCGACACAAAGCACTGAATGCAAGAATCCACAACTCACTGAACTTACGCAACTCCAGAAAGTGGCCGTAAACAATATTGTTCTGATTTGCAACTACAATGGAAATAGCAGTCGCTGATGGAGACTTCCGGATACTTTTCCAACACATAAGCTGCGATTCAGGAAAGAGGCGAAACGACAAGGTCACCTTATACTGGGACACAGAAAAAAAACTCTGAAGGTGGTTCGAGCACTTCAACCACCTGGTAAACCTCTTTCCCTACAAACCCAGCTGTATAGCGCTTCCGAACAGTATGAAACCGACCTTAACCAAACTCTCGGATCAGAAGCGGCTGTCACTATGATGTCTATGAAAAACATAAAGTCGGCCTCGTAAAAGGAAACCCATCGGAAGAGTCCAAAGTCTATCTACCAAGCTTACTGGACCCACTGAGAACGCTGTTCCACCGCGCCTAGGATACCGCACTTTCAAAGACTGAACGACATCCATTCTACTCCCTATACTAAAATAGGGGGATAATACCATCTGTGCGAACCACATAGTGTCAGCCCCCAGTACATTGGCGGCGAGGGTTTTTGCAACTAATTCTGCTTAACCACCTTAATAGTGAACATGATGCGAGGAAATATCCGGAAATTGTGCCGCTCAGGACTTTACGCTAAGATAAATCCTAGGACATCACTATAAACTTCCAAAGTCAACTTCAGCTTGCTTCCCTAACTTTCTCGCTGTGTTTGATTCCATCAATAGACAGTCCACCCTCCCCCACTACACCACTATATAATATCCCGATGAGATGCTTGAGAAGTACACAATAATGATTAGTTCATGTCGATATGCAACGCGAGCTAGCGTGCGCACCTACGAAGTCGGTGGGATTTTCGCTTCCTTCCAGTATTCATAAGGGCTTTCCTTGCTACCAATCTTGCTCAACCATATAGTGGGTAAGGAGTCACGCTCCAACCGACTATCAAGAAATCAAAGCCAGTCACGCGACTTGAATCGCTGACCTCGAATTCGGCTGTGTAAAGGTCTTTGCAGTAGCGGAAGTGCGACACCTGATTAACCTCGCAGGTTAGTTAGGAATTTCACACAGGGTTTTCGATACCTTGAATATCATGAGTCCAATGAAAAAGATGCACAGCCAACGAGATTCAAACTGACCGACTTACTCCACCGTTTAACCAAACAATGATTTCCACGGTGGTGATCGGAGAACTGCTTAATCTTACGGTCACCCTTCATGATCCAACTCGAGTAGGCACAGAGTGAGACTGAAAACCCGGCAGCTTGTTTTTCAGCCGATAAACACATCACCGGCTTAGGTTTCAACAAAACGTGCAGCTTGCCTGGCATAGCACATCTGATAACTCCATCTGCATAAATTCAGTTGATCAATCGTCTTTGAATAAGAATGACTTAGTTGACCCAACGATTCCCATGAAAATTAGTCAGTCCATTACCGTTCTATCGAAAGGCCGGTTCTGTGGAACCGTTCTTCAGGGGCGTTCCTGTTTAACTTGAATTGACTCGAACCCATGTTTGTCCTAGGGTGGTGCCATATGTTAACTTCCAGCACCCAGAGGGCTAGATATCCAATTAGGTTTCTCTTTGCTTGCAAAGGCACAGAATGTCGGAATTTCATACGCTGTCCAATCCGGGATGCATTTCTGAATGGTGCCAGTTAGACTAAACTATTCCACGTTATATTTTGTATCACTGTATCTCGTGATGCGATGAAGATTCCGTATCTATTAGGAAGCTATGCATTACTGTTCGCCCTCTTTTAAACTATATGGTGTACGCCCCAGTGTGCACCACTCAATCTGTTCCCTAGTTGTGAACTATCATCATCTGCTGGGACGCATTTAGAGCTAATGAACTACTGTGGTCTTACTGAATGAATGCGTGAATCACCCTGAGCAACAGCAGAGATGGAACTTCAACTCCTGATAGTAATACTCGTTCAGCTGAATCAGATTTGGGCAACCGCAGGCTCCAGACGGAACCCCTCAAGTTAGCTGCCACAGCACACGGGGAGGAATAATCAATGCATGTCTAGTGGGACTATTGCGCAGCTCGAAATCCGCATATCGTGACGACTGATCTCATCAAATTGCCTAATCTCAAAACATGCACTGTTCATCCATCGCTATCTTACCACGGGGACGTTGGATTGGACTGAAGCAATAGGTAAGAAAATCATCACATTAATAATGCATGTCAAGCAAGCAAACGTATAAAGTTCCACACTATTTTCGGCATCTTTTTTGTCCTGAAAAAGCAATCCTCTAATCCGCTACTGGATCGATAAACTTTCGGAAAATAAAAGCGAGTTAAGTAGCACAAACCTGCAAGAAAAACCAACTCACACAACTCCATCCATACGCATATCCAAGCGACTAGAGTGTCTGAACCCGAATCCTCGATGTGGATCGTCCAATTGCATAGAACTAACTCCCAGATCCATCAAAATCATATCCACCGTGTTTGGATGGAATCCATGAGTTTCACCCAAAACAGGCAACTGGCTGAACGGTCCGAGCATTGGAATGAGATGACAACTGCACAGAAAAATAGAATACTCTGGATGCAATCAAAAACAAGCCTCGAACCGGGCACGGGACGATTCGTCAGCTGATGAACGTCCTCTTTAGATCAATGTTTCAATATTCCTTCTTGGAGGAGTAATCATGGTGTAGATGAATCGATGAGTCTAGCTGACCGAGCATCAAAAATCTCAGATAATAAAATACCTCAAGATTGAGCGTTATGTCGTCCAGAGCACTCATGTAAGATCTCTCAAAAATTTAAACCTCAGTTAGGAGATTGAACTCTTGGATTCTAAGACTAGAACGGCTGAAAGTTTACACCTGATGAACAGAGAAACACCCGTGTAATCTTCTATTCGGTACTCAATTACAGAACGATGAACAAAACCGATTGAGCTAATCGCACGCCATCCTATCCATTATCGGGGGTTATATCAGACTGATAGAAGAAAGCATGTCACAATTCAGTTCTTAAAACTTAGTCCTGCTGTCCTCTGAATGATGTTTAAATGTAGGAAATCGATGGCTAGCTCTCTACCATTGTTTAATATTTACTTCTATTTTATGGGCGATTTGGTTCTGCGTGATGACACGTCAGCCCATTGGCGAAGTTCATGAATGTTGCCTGTAAAATGATTAGAAAAATGGTATCCTCAGTATCACTGGAATCTTTTGGTTCGAGGATACACCCATACCCCTAGCATAATCAAGCACTAATTGTAGCGTAACAGGTTGATGACGGTGATTGTATTTGGTGGTCGGTCAGATTCGCACACGCCGTAATGAATTTAAGGACATTGTTGTGCAAAGACAGGCGAAGGCTTGTCTCATCCGCAGACATTAATGTCTGTCGTTCTGGGCCGTTTGTTCTATAAAGCAATGCTTACCAACCCGTGTTAGCATTCTCCTATCCCTGATGGGGAGACTCACCAAATAGCACGCAGCTCCGCAGACCATGGATTTTGATTTTATCATTTTTATTTTCATTTATTGAGTACATAATGATAACACGTTCAGGAACGGTGAAGCGATCCGTCAAAGGGCTGCCATATAACACAATGGGGACAGTTAGGTGGTAGTGGTCGGATTCGAACACACGGCCTGTGGGGTAATAATTCGGTAAACTTTACTTTTTCTTTGTAATTTACTTCATTTTATTGAATACACAAAGAAACAGTTTTCAGGAAGGGGGAAGCGGCCAATCAAAGGCCATGGGGAAAGTCGGGCGGTGGTGTTGGGATTCGAACACACGTCCCCCGAGGTGGTAATTTGGTGACGTTACCACCGGGCCACCACCGCCCAGATATAGTGGTATAGTGGCCTGCGGACCATCAATTAGTGAGGGCCACAGCCAATCGAACAGCGAAAATCATGAGACCAGTGAGTAACTCCTCAAGGTAGCCCTAGTTCGTTCAGGAGGATGAAAGAGACCATCTCTGGCGCACGAGCTGTTTATGACTGATAGCAAAAAAACATTGGTCTACGTTATGCTTCTTTTAAAACGACCAGCAGAAAGTTTTGTCAGCATCTGAGCTACACTGTAAAGCCACTAAATATGGAAATCCAAGTGTCACAGCAATAGGGTAATCGAGTGAACACCGAAGTCGACAAAGACCTCTCAATGAAAACGATCCGGAATCAAGTATGTCAGCCGGAAAAGGTTACTTAACAAAATATTTTCTAAGCGAATACACTGGGTTCAATTTTGCGCCGAATGAACCGGATGATCGTATGCAACAAGTTCATCTGGTTCACGAACTCTTTTAAGTCCGACTTTCTTCAAATGAGTCCATCGATAGACGTTTTAGCATGAATAAAATTTAGAAAAAAGGGAAGAATAAACGTGGTCGATGCATTCATCATTACCTGAGGGAACCAAGTTATGAATTAAGCCGCAGATCATCTAGTGCTCCAAGTCAAACGGTTTCCTTTCATTTCGACTCCTGTTTGTCAACATCTGACTCAACCACAAACGACCATTGATTGGAAACAAACATACAAGTGAAGTCTTGGTTTTGTCTTTCTGTACGATACCTTCTCTATGTTCGCTATTTCAACAAGCCTCAATGTAGGAAAGAAATGCCCCTACAGTGGACTGGGATGATAAGATGGTTTACACTACAATAAATCAGAAATCTTATTTCCCATAAACAACAGACATCGAACACCGAAGTCAATTGTACGCGCAAAGGAAGTTTGTTCGTCGATCTGGATCAGGGTCCTCACATCGAACATCCTTAGATTTAAAAGTTCACGAGGTCCTGGAACCCGCGATTCACTCAGCGGAGTACCACTAGCTGTTTGACAGCAGGCTTGGTTGGTTAATAAACAATTTACCCGAATGACAATGCCATCAGCAGGAGGGAGGGACCATGGCAGGATTGAAGACATACGAAGATGCAACGTCCAAAGGTCCATCTACAGTTAAACCCAAGATCTAAGAACACCATAAACAGGTTTCTGACGAAACTAATGTGCTAACCAATGGTACTATCATATCGTCTGCCCGTACATATTGACCAGTCAACATTATCTGCCTCTAAGTACAGAACAGCTCACCCGAATTCTAAAATAACAACTAATAAAAACCCAGTTCAAAGGTGTGCTGAGTTCACACATTTCTTCATTCATAAATATAGCTCGTTGTAACGACTTACTTCGTTTTGCCTCTTAACCGCTCAACATGTTTTAGGAATTCGGGATCACGATCCATTGCAAAACATTGCAATGACGGATTTGCGTCAAGCATGGCCTGGGTATGGCCACCGGCACCGAATGTCATATCCAGGAAAACCTAAACAAACCAGGAACAATGCGAGAGAGATCAGCCAAAATCGATAAATCTCTGGACTCAGTCCAGGGGAATTTGTGTAACTGAAAGCTGATGCCCCCTACCATATGATATAAAAATCATATGAAATATATAAAGTAAAATACTGTCTACATCATTTTCAGTTTAGCACAGATCAAAACCTGTCTCTCACATACGCAACCCCACCTAGTTGCTCAGCAATACTGAGCAATGCACAAAAGTAATCCCCTACTTTTGCCGTAAAAACAGGTCATCGAATATGAGGGAAATGGCCTACAGAGAGCATTAAACAGCTAGCTGTTTCACCCTTATTGGTACTCCTCAGCAGTGTGTATAGTTTTCATTATCCCGTCGGGTGTCGAACCACATGTTGAACATGTTCTTTATTCGAGAGATGACCTCTGGTGGCGGCCAAGTGGCTTGAGTGGTTCTGACTGGCGTTTACCAGACCCAAATGCCCGGGGTTCGAACCCAACTAAGATCACTCAATCTTGCTGGTAGATAGGTTCGAAATTTACTGGGGTCTTACGCATGGTTTGTTACTCCGAGTCGCCGGTTCTGGTACCCGAATACGAGATTATCGATGATACAACTACTATTTATTCTTCTGTTGATCACACTAAAGCATGTTACAAACAAGTTTAATCAACAAACATTACCCGCGAAATTCATTTATCAGCTGTGTTTGTATAGAATGAATAACAAGCGGCAGACATGCAAAACGTGGACCAATAACCTCATTCGGCTGCGGATTCAGCAGGCGCACAACCTCATTGCACATCACGGGCACATGCGGAACCGTTTGATTCAAATCGGGCAAACTTGAGTGATTGTGCCATTTTGTTGTATGAAATAGTGAACGTATGATCCGGGGATTGAGCATTGGAGAAATTCTGGAATGAGGGCAGAATCTGGTTAAGTTGATCCGCTAATTGGATAATTAAACAGAGGGTATACAACTGATAATGATGATATGATAACTGCAGCAGTTCATCTGAACAATGGATAAAGAGAAGGTTCGGAGAGCGAAGAATAGATATGTTAATTAGTGAGAAAGTAGGAAACCCGGGGAGCCTTAGCAGTGATCAAGTATACGAACGCGGTTGGCTGGTCATGATACACACAAAAATTGCCTTGCATTCCCAACCGTCACGTATGCTGATCGTGTGAAATATTAAACGACTGCAAAAGCCATGGGACAGAGAGTGGATAAATGCCCGGTTTTATGCTCTAGCTGACGTACAACTAGACGACAGAAGCTGAAAAAGAGAAGAGG
This sequence comes from Echinostoma caproni, assembly GCA_900618425.1. Lineage (NCBI taxonomy): Eukaryota > Metazoa > Platyhelminthes > Trematoda > Plagiorchiida > Echinostomatidae > Echinostoma > Echinostoma caproni. The sequence goes on along the minus strand of UZAN01051909.1, from coordinate 622 downwards.
AAAATTCAAGAGAATAAGTACAAAGTGATAAAGTGAACACAAGATTTTGTTATGACAGTCATCCAGGTGAATTGTTCTGACAGATATGCTGCTTGGCATAGGTCAGTATGGTTTCAGCTTCCCGATTTCTTAAATAATTTGAATGGACATGTTGTTGCGCACATTAGTAACGGATGCGAATGTGAACTTTGTATGGGGTGAGAGGGGACTTTCTTGTGGTCTAGTTCATCGAATTTGTTAAAATCTGTATGGGATTGGAACGGTAAGTCGACCTCGGGAATCGAGGATTCGTATTTCCTTGAGCACAGCCGTCGGTAACTTAGAGGCTGATTTTTGAGTCTTAGATTGTGTACGCACACACCATCCTCTCACCCAGTTGAGAAAAAGATATCAGCGTATTAAGGGTTACATTCGATCAGTTACACTTTGTCAACCAGGGAGATGAAGTCCGTTAATCTTATCTGGTGGCGCACAAGGATTGATCCTGAACTAGTTCACCAGTTTATTATCGAGACTCCTAATGCAGATTTTCGATTATAAGAAAACGACCGCTGAGGTACCATGTTTTTCGTGCATCGTTGTGACGTTATGGAGTGGAGAACATCCAGAGGAACAGTCTCCA
>UZAN01051907.1:0-18308 GCA_900618425.1 Echinostoma caproni | reverse complement strand
GACAAGAAAAGCATCTGCTTGTAAGTAATACCCATAATAAAACTTTGACTTTGACAATGCAACTCAAGGATCAAATGACGCAACAAAACGGGTCACAGCGTAACCTGAGATTGAACCAAAACCGCAACCGGAGAGAAGAAAAACCCACCATCCTCACTCCATGAAACCAGTTCAACGGCAAACCCGGGCCAACTGCCGTAAGAGAAAGGGACAACAATTGTGGAATGGTGGAGGAGAAAAGGTATATAAACGAACGAGTACGAACAGAACATTATCACTTCATAATAACTGACAATGTCAACTCGGCTGATGATGAAACGTTTACAAACAAACTGCCAAGCTTAGCGAATCGGTGAAATGGATTTCAGTTCGCCTGAGCTACGAGAACCGATTTTCCATACTTTGTCGTTATTGACTTGACCGTGCACTAGCAATCTGGTGACGTAACCTCCGTTCATTGATTATTTTATTTGTACAATCGCAAAGAAACAGCAAACAAACATCCTACGGGATTTATTCATATTTATAAGTTAAATTTTGACTGCAGTTCTAATTAGGTGATTTATCTAAAGAGCCAAAGACAGTGGGGGGATGCCCTCAAGACGGGAAAAAATCTTTTTCTGCAAAGTTGGTGATTTTGTCTCAATCGTTCCTATGGCAAAATCACATTAGTTGGTTGTGGATATATAAAACGAAGAACCGTTTGCAGTTGGTTGATTATGGAAGTTATCAATTGCGTTTAACCTAATGGATGAAATACATTGGGAACATCGTTGTGCAATGCGTTTGCTGGCAGCTTTTTATTAATGGAGAAATGAGAAACCGGGCGTAGCTGGAGACGTTCTCAATGCCAAATGGTATTATGTTTTAGTTTTCACCAATGAGGCTGCTTTTACTTCAACTTATCGCACCCGAAATACCATCGATCAAGATTATTTACTTTAATGAATAGGAAAATGACGGTAGTCTAAGGTCCTTTTGATTCTTTCATATTTTTTTCTCTAGTCCCTTTTCCCGATCAAGAGTCTGAATGGCATGTTCCAACCCTTGTTAAACTAAAATACTCAAGTTTAAAAACAAATGTTTTTAAGTGAGACTGACCTCGAAGAGACCAACAGCGGTTTCATGAAACCGGGTGGTGTGCTCGCGTTCCTAGTAATGATAATCGGAGTGGTTGGTGGTTGATTCGTCGCGCGGAAAAGAAGCATCCAAATTGAACTAGCTGCACAGCAGTTTCATGCCACTCAATTCACGCTTATTTGCCGTGTACACGACGAAATTCCAGTACACAGTTGGATAAATTCTTCATTTCCCTCGTGTTAAGAGCAGATATCCAAATCGGTCCTCAAATCACTGGCGTAATCAGTAGCACCCACTCAATATGAAGCAAATAGAACCGCCTTCCTGGATTATGTGAAAATTTATGATAAAATATGATCAAAATGATCCGATCTGTTCAACAAAAATTATATTGCGTATTTGATCTTTGAAACATCATGATCTCGGTAACCCAATAGTTATTCTGGTTTAGCAAGATCTGAATTGCCGAATTCGTTGGCGAATTCAGACATCGATCGCCGCGCACCGCGCGTCAAAGATATCTTCTATCTGCGAATTTAAACTATAGGTTTCAGTTAGTTTAATCATTGGTAAATCTTTTTCATTTCAATTCTGTGTAAGTTATATTTGTGAAAAAATCTTAGCACACAATTTACGACATACTCTACAAACTATGAAATTGACGTTCAGCTAATACATGAGGAATAACTTCCTAAATCATCTAGTCATCACATAACCCCATAAGATATTTCAGGGACGTCTTCATTGAAATCTGTTTGACTGAAACGGTTCGATACAATAATCATTGAATCGTGATTAACGGACTTAACGTGGTTCCGGTCACAACGCACGAATTTTTTCTGAACTGACAACCAAATTTACCGGGAACGCTTGAAATTCAAAGTTTCAATTTATGGCACTATGCGAGGTTTCCATAGTTCGGATTTGTATCAAAAGTTCTGTCAGCACAGTATTCGATGTAATTGCGTCGTACACAGAATTGCGGTTTGCTTCAGAGCATGTTGTCTGTGCGTGTGTGTGAGCATGTGAGGCAGCGAAACAGCAAGAAGTTTATTGAATCACGAGTTATTTGTGACAATATCTGAGAATTCAGATTGCTTTCTGTACAACTGCATCATCTATCTTCCATTCGGTAGAGCTAACCGTTGCCTGTCATACTCAAGAATAAAAACGTATAATCTATCTGATACTATCACATGATTCTATTCTACTTGGATTTACCTGTAGTGAGAACAGTGACCCCAAATCAATCGTCAACAGTTGGATGTGCGGAAAAACAAGAGAAGTGAAAAATTTTCACCATTGTGAAATGAATGGTTTACCAAGCATATACTAATTTCTCAAAGTTCGATGATTTGTGAGTTGGTGAAAAGCAATTTGTGAATGTCTAATTCAGTTTTTGGGAGGCCGTTTGCTGTACTTATTTAACACATTCGATGACCAAAGGAATCAAACTGTTAATATCACATTGTAGCGAGACGGCGAACCAGCCAACTGGCTGGGAAAACGTTTATTGATCTAATTAAAAAACAACCGGTGTACGCATTCAATTATATACATTCAATTCTTAACCGCGCGGCAGGATGATTCATGCCTCTTTCTGTGGGTCAATCCCAGTTGGTTTTGGTCCGCACTTGACACGTACGTCGCCTCTTCTTCCGCGTGCCGTTCCGACTGGTTTGGCCCGATCGTGGCGCGAGATACGTTAATCGACAGCTCCGACGCTGTGGCATTCGGTGGATATCTTTCCGACTAGCTGCGGATTATCTGTCGGGCTGTAATAGTCGATTCCTTCGTTTCAGGTGGTAGTCAACATTGTCTCGCGAAGTATTTCCAGCCGCTACGTCTGCGCGTCTGGTTGGATGGGCCCCATTCTTTTTCCACCTTCCATGACACTCGCCCCCCTTTTAAAATAATTGCCGCGAGTGTACAACCGCACCAATTCTTTACCATTTACCCATCTCCGTTGAGGACCCTAGTTGATCCTAAATCTGGCGTTCTTCTCTGCAGGACAGTGAATGGCCCCATCCACCTCTGCTTGAACTTCCCGACCTCCGGTCCTGTTGTTTCGGGTCTGCCTTGATTTATAAATTTTACTAGCTGGCCCGGTAAGAACGGCTGCACTTTTGTGATCGGTGTTTTTTTGTCTTACCTTGCCTTGTTGCGCTGCTTGGTTTGGTTTGGTTCGCTGAATCGCTGCTCTCTTCAGCTTGTCTCGCTCCTTCGTGGAAAGTTGTTTTCCAGATCGTCCGAGGAGCCCTGGGTTCTTTACCGTATATGATTTCGTAGGGTGGGATCTCCGTTGTCAAATGAAATGTGGTTCTCTAGTTGAATAGAATTTCCGATAGGTTTTCTTCCCAATCACCACGAGGGTTATTGAGCCATTCTTTCATTTTTCTGTTGAACCGTTCAGTCATTCCGGTGGCCTGTGGATGATTGGGGGACCTTCTTGTTCCTTTGATGCCTCAGCGGTCTAAGGTTTCCAGCAAACTCTTAGATTCGAAACACGGTCTCTGGTCGGTAATGACATTTTATGGGATGCCGAATCGTGCAACCGTATTGTCTATAAATATCCAAGCAACCGTTTCTCCTGTTTGGTCCGGATTGGTACCGCTTCCACTCAGCGAGACACGAGTTCGACCATCACAACAATGTACTTGGACTAATAGGTAGAAGTCCAAACATATCCAGTCCCCAGGTTTGAAGTACTCTCTGTGTGTATATTGGTTGCATTGGTGGTGTTGATGGCGTCGTATATTTATTATGTTGACACTCGGGACAAGAATGGGTGTATTTCATTACATCCCGACGCATTGTTGGTCAGAACACACGACGTCGAAATGAATCGAGAACTCGTTGCCGTCCCACGTGTGCAAGCTTCAATACTCTTTCCCGAAGGCCGGCTGAGATGAATGGCAGTCGCCTAGGTCTCAGTCCGTGTTCCATGTCCACTTTAACCACCAAGCTCTCATTGTTCAAATGCAGGCTGTTGTGCTTAGTCGAAAAAAGGCGTTGCATCCGGACGGAGGCATAGATGAGCTTGGGTCTTAGTGCAACACCCCAAACCATTTCGGAACACTGATGGAAACTTCTCCTTCAGGGTTGCAGCTAGACTTGCAGACAAGTGTTCGGTAGATGCCGCAATTTCGGTTGGTATAGATACACGTTGACAGATGCTGTTCAGAGGTACATCCAGAAGACGGAAGTTTTCAATCCAGTCGAGAAGCGTCAAATTCAAACAGGGTCTGTTGGTGAGGTAACAGGTTCCTTGAATTTGCATGCCTTTGAACGAAACGTCACACAAGCTCACCAATGAGATGTAGTTGTCCGCCAGATACGTTCAATGCTTTCCTGTTGGTCGGATTGAATGGGAGTCGCCCGAGTGCGTGCCAAGCTCGTTTAGAGATGAAAGTTGTCAGAAGCGGTGTCTATTTGCAGACGTACTGGCTCACTATTGATGCGGACAATGAGATACCTGCGCCTTTTTTACATTTCAGGTTCGAGAGAAGATACGATCGCTTGACTTTTGGGTTCAAACTTTGTCGACGATGATTTGAATCTACTTGGCTCGAGACATTCCTTTGCCGTAGAAGGAAGTTTGGTGTGACCGTAGTCTTCTTTGTGTCCTTGTTTTCGGCATTTTTGACACATGTGTTTCTTGAAGGGACAGTAGCGTGCGTAATGACATTCTCCGCATTTCCAACATGCAGTGGGGGAGGGGGGTCTCCGGGTAGCGGCTGCTTGCGGCTTTCGGGTAGACATTGACCGTGGCTTTGTGACAGCATGGACATTGGACGAAGCTGTAGCCGGGCCGCGTTGCACAACGATGGCTGAGTCATGTTTGAGGTTCTTGAGCCGCTGGCATTCGTCTGTTAATGTCCGTAAATTGATGTTAGGGTCTTTTTCGATGCGATTTAGTAAACGAGTGCGGATTTCTGCGTGGCGGGGAGACTGAAGTACGCACACAAATATCAGACATTTGAATTGGTCATCAGTCATGGAAATCAACTTGAATTTCTCGCACTCCCGGTTCACAATGCTGGCTAGTGTCAGATACTCATCTGTATCGTTTTTCGTCAACTTGAGGCAGTGATACCGGATACTGAACACAGACGCCTTTTCACCAAACGTGTTTGAAAGTTGTTGGACCGTTTCTTCGAAAGTGAAATCACGTGGGCTTTTGGGTAGGATCTTGTCGGTGTAACGATCATGTTCTTTGGTTCCCAGCTTTTGGAGCAGTAATCGCACCTTCCATTTATCACCAGCATCTGCAAATTCAAAACGGAATACATCTTCCCAACGTTTGAACTAGGAATCAAATGTCGCTCCTGCATGGGGGTCGTACAGGAATTCAGTGATGCTTGCTGCAACAGCGTCCATAGATGTGGACTGTTTAACCGGTTTTGCTGGATTGGGATGTGCTGAGACGTTGTAACATGGTCTCAATCATCCTTAGGTGCGCGGCCTTGAATTGTGCCTGTTGCTGTTTGAGCATTGCTTGTAACTGCTCCGGCGTGATCGACATTGTGGATCCGTAAATTTCCCCGTCGCCAGTTGTTGTGTTTGGTCTAGGAGTACGAATGATACGAGCGACTCTCGCTTAAACCCCAACGACAACGCGGAGAGAGAACACAGGCTGAGACCACAGTCAGCGTGTATTCCTTGATTCGCTATCGATACGCAAAACATATAAAACTAATCGTGCATACGAGAACGGCGCAGTGACGCACCAATCAGATTGTGTCCGTGACATATCGATTGATCGATTGGACCAACATGGGCTGACACGTTCTGTGATCATCCAATCAGGTTCAGCCTGTCTGGAGTGTTGCGAGAGTGCGTGTGGCCCAACTCGGAGGCGTGCGCGATCGGACGGGTTGCTTAGGCTCCCTCCTAACACAGGCGATCGCAGATCTACAATAATTCTCCCACATCTGGTGACGTTTCTTCCGGCTTCGTTTTTGCTCGCAGATGTTCACATATGGTTCGCACCAGGCCATCTTCCTTCTGATATTTAATAATTTCCGCATCGCTGTGAACCAGCCGTGAGACTGAGATGAAATCCGGTGGCACACCTTCGTCGTTGATCGGACGCGACAGGAAATCAGGAATCCCGTTATCTTTGCCGTCCACATGTTCAATGGTAAACGTAAATTCCTGAATACGATACGCCCATCGCACCGGTCTTCCTCTCGGGTCGCGCACCGTTATCAACCACGTCAAGGGTTTGTGGTCTGTCCTGATGTGGAAGGTATTCGCAATCAAATACATTCACCATTTCTACAAAGACCATACAACCAAAAGGCACTCCTTTTCAGTAGTTGAGTACTTCCTTTCGGCGTCTATGAGCAGGCGACTGGCATGTTCAATTACTCATAACGGCTGTGATAACACTGCTCCGATTCCAAAGTCGCTAGCATCGATGGCCACAGTGAAGGTTTCTGGAGGGTTTGGTATTTTCAGACAGAGGCCGTAGTTACTTTTAGCTCTTGAAAGACCGTCTCCAACTCTGGCGTCCACTCAAACTTCCTGTCCTTTTTTAACAACTGGAACAAGGGGGCAGCCTTTTCAGCGAAGCGCGGTACAAATTTTTCGTCGTATCCCATTAATCCCAAAAACAACCTTAATTGGCGTTTGGACTTTGGAGGAGAAAAATTTCGAATCTCTTCAGCCTTCTCGGGCAACGGTTTAATTTTACCTCCCCCAACAATGTGACCCAAACAGGTGATTGTGTCCCCAGCGATTTGGCATTTCGTTGCACTGAGTTTCAAAATTGCACTTTTGATTCTCCCCAGCACCCCTTCCAGCTGACACACGTTTTCCTCTGGTGTCTTCGAGAACACAACAATATCTTCCCCATACACTACAACACCATCCAAGTTTTCCAGTATCAGTAGCAACAGACATCTCAACGTGGCTGGAGCATTGCACAGTCCGAACGGTATCCAAACAAATTCGTATTGCTGCCCGTTGACACAAAATGCTGCTTCCTCTCTGTCGCTGGCTGCCACTGGTAGTTTCCAGTAGCCTGACCTCTAGTCGATTAGTGACAGTACCCGTGCAGAGTATAGTTGTTCAAATATCTCATCCGTCAGTGGCATCGGAAAGGCGTCCTCTATGGTTATATGATTCAGTTCTCAGAAATCGACACAGAATCTGTAATTACCGTCAGACTTTCTAGTGAGCAGCACTGGTGACGAATACAGGCTGGTACTTTTACGGATAATACCTTTTGACAGTATGTCGCGTATCTGTTTCTCCACATCCGGTAGTATCTTGTGAGGTATCCTTCGGTACACAGGTTTACACGTGGCTCTTGGCATTAGTCCTATTTTGTGCTCCACACAATCACAAAATCCATACTCGTCGTCCGCAGCAGAAAACAATTCAGAATACGTTTTAATGCATTGCTTAACACATGGAATCGAACACTCCGGAACGGCCAATTTCCTCACAACGCTGAGGAGGGCATGCGTTTGTTTCCCTGAGTTTAATTTGTGTGCTTGTGATCCCGCGAGCAATTTACCTCCCACGAAATCAATCTTCGCACCCACGCGCCTGCGCAGATCGACACCGAGTATAACTTCACTCACACCTTCAATCAAGAACATCTCATAGGTAACGATCACCCCGCCAATCTGCACAGTGACACATTGTTTACTCAAGACTCTGAGTGGCATACCCCCAACCGCACGTACGCTCACATTGCACGATTTCACCGGAACACCTTTCACCCGAGGCATAATGGAAATCTAGGCACCCGTATCAATAACAGCCATCTTTGACCGTCCCAAAATGAAAACCTCAAGCCTTGGAACCGCACGGGCCGTCGGATTATAAAGATAAAAACACGAACAAATGTGGTGGTTTGGGTAAAAACGGGCAGAATGCCTTATATCATGGCAACTGAAACACCGCTTTGGTCAAACTTGAGCCCTGAAACGTCTCCTTTCTTGTGATCCTCCCTTGAGTTCCCTCTTCAGTCTTCTAATTTCTTCAAATATTTGTTCAATCTTACCTTCAGTTTCTGCAGGATCCACCCGAGCAACCACGTCATCTTGTTGACAGGCTTGCGCAATCGAAATTAGGCGGTCTGCATCACTCACCCCGCACGCCACCGCAAGCCGAAGTTTGTCTCTCATTCGTGCCGGCATGCTTTGTATGAACTGTTCTTTGAATAGCCTCTCCTGTGTTTCATTGCTTGCCTCCGGCAGGCCCAGAGAAATTTGTCGCTTTGTATGTTGGTAGTGCACCAGCGGGTCTTCAGTCTGGTTGTAATCCACAGTGTAAAGCCGGTTCATTGACTTCTCGAGGTGACCCTCCTTTGAAAACTCTGCCACCAATGCAGCTTTCATTTACTCATAATCCAGGGCTGGATTCCTTTCCAAATTCAAATCGTAAGTGGCTCTCGCTGGTCCGGGAAGTAGTGCATCCAACGCAGTGACCAGATGCGCACTCTCTTTGATGCCTTTGCACGATGCGATTAATTCAAACTCGCGAATCTACTTCTTCACATCTCCCTCTGCAAACGCGTTCCGTCAAAGTTCCTTCATTGCGATGTGCTGACTTGGCGACGGCAAGACTGTAGCGAGAAGCCGAGTTGGCTGGGAAAACGTTTATTGATCTAATTAAAAAACAACCGGTGTACGCATTCAATTATATACATTCAATTCTTAACCGCGCGGCAGGATGATTCATGCCTCTTTCTGTGGGTCAATCCCAGTTGGTTTTGGTCCGCACTTGACACGTACGTCGCCTCTTCTTCCGCGTGCCGTTCCGACTGGTTTGGCCCGATCGTGGCGCGAGATACGTTAATCGACAGCTCCGACGCTGTGGCATTCGGTGGATATCTTTCCGACTAGCTGCGGATTATCTGTCGGGCTGTAATAGTCGATTCCTTCGTTTCAGGTGGTAGTCAACATTGTCTCGCGAAGTATTTCCAGCCGCTACGTCTGCGCGTCTGGTTGGATGGGCCCCATTCTCGATTCGTTCACTTACCGGGACCCTCTTTGTACGAATCTCCATCGGAATATCACCTCTGTGATATTGTTTAATCTGCGCGAAGAGGACGTTACGGTTCTAATTAGTGCATTTGAAAATAGATCGCAACTGCGACATATCCCTCAATGAAGTATTAGAAGAATTGCGAGGGTCACAAGCGGCTTCCTCTGAGCGACCTGGTTTAAAAGTCTCTGATAGACGTGTACATTCACTACACGCCAATCTTGATAATTACCTCCACACTGTTGATTCCAAATTCCAATTTCATCCTCGTTCACTTAGTTGTCTCTACAGGAATTTTTCTGTTTCTTATCTAAAGCGTGTTTGTTCTTATTGATATGAACGAAGTAACCAATTATTCGTATATTAGTCGAAGTTTCGTGCTATTCCTAACCTCCTCTGTTTAAACATTTAACTTGTTTCTGAATTTCCTTCATGTCGTTAAGAAAATTACGCTTTTGGTTAGGTTATCGGCCCAAAAGCTTATCAAATTTACGTAAACACAAATAGCTTCACAACTAAAGTCTGGTGATAACTCGGCTCTTAACCTCAAATCACAGGAAGGCTTTGAAGTTATTTAAACGTCACAGGAGACGTTTTGAGCAATAATTGCATTAGACGGGACTTGATGGATATAGAACCCAGTAACACGCTCAATACGATGATTGTGTGAGGATGTCAGATTTCCTGTGTGATGGAGTGATGGGGAAGTAAGTTGAGTTTATTTTTTCAGGGTCTCTGAAAACACATCCTGATTCAGTTGCTGGAATATTGCCCAGAGACACCTTACAAGGTTGTTCAGCTAAATAACGTGAATACAAAGAAGGAGCTCGTCAGTGCATGTGGATATTATCCCGTCTCTTAAATTACACGGTGTACAATGAGTATACCCTTCGAAGCGTCAAAAGCTCTTTGGGTCAGTTTAGGAACGTTTTTGTTTCCACTGAAGGACAACCGAATTCCTTGTAGGAGTTAAGAATACCATTCATCCAGTTACGGTAGACGATTAGGCAACTAAGGTTTGATGCCCGTAAACTTTCATGCGGATTTAGTTTAGTTTGCACATTGGAACCAAGGGCGAATCATTCTATCACTGAAATCTCATAGAAACCACTCCACAATCTCCGGGCAGCACCGGAACAAAAATGCCAATACCTATTAACGATTGTATTGCCTGTTTTCTCTTTGATTTGACGAAAATGTTCAAATTTATGTAGACTACTGTCCTGTGGTCTTTTCATGAACATTTCTCATACTCATGCTTGCACAAAAATATTTACAGATGCTTATCGGGTATTTTCTCTTTTATATGGCTATTTGCTTGCTTATATAAGGTATCGATTTTACATGTCCTTAACAATACAAATTACCACTAAACACATAAAAGCAGTTTAGATGGATTCCAATTAATCTATTGATAGACAGAATTTAGATGAAGTGGTGTCACGTGTGATTTAAAATATTTTAATAATTACCGGCAATACAATGAAAGATGTCATCATTCATCTAGCATGGACCGATCGAACGCGGTCCGATTTTTCGTTGTAATTTCGCACTCTGCCAGTATGGATAATGAACAGCTAAAAGATGGAACGTTTGGACACTAAAGTATTTGCAGCATTGCCACCGGGTTTTGCTGTGAAGACCAAATGCCGACAAAATTCATAGCAGATGAAGAGTGCTCGATGACGTTAGTGCATTTGCACAACGGAGACTTCTTTTGAGGAAAACATGTTTTGCACGTGTGCCATCACTACAGGGTTCCGCGTCGAGACCCACACACAAGGAGAGATAGTGAGTGACAGATGTTCAAGTACGATGACAGTTTGACATGATGAAAGTGAGCCTTAGCCTTTATCCTCATAAGGCTCGTTAATCCGCTAGGGGTAAAAAGCGATATTTTTGATGAAATAGGATTACAACTCCTGATCGATTGTTGTGAAATGTTACAGTTGTGAAAAATCTCCTCATCGGTTTGTTGGTCGGTGTGCCACATATTATTTTATTATGGTTGTTATTTTTTCATTGCAGGAACCCAGAAATTGCAGAACACTTAAGTGAATGTAACAATGCGAGACTGAGAGAGAGATAACTAATGCGCACGTAAATTCGTATCAGACTGAACGTGTTCAGTAAAGTATTTGAGTAGCTGATCGGTTTCACTGGATGATACTCGTCATACTCGGTAATTCGGATTCACATATTCAGCTCTTCTGTTTTGGAACAACCGCATTGAGCACAGTTCGGTTGAAAACATCCTCTGCAGCCAACCGGAGAAAGTCACGCGTTTTTCGGCTTACATTTTCTCTGGGCGGTGAAGTGGAATTGCCACAGACAACTGTCACATGCGTGACATTGTCACACAAATGCTTGTTCATCTGTTTGAGTCGCTCCGTGCATCGTGCGTAGCTGACAAAAGTGCCTCACATAGAAAAAGTAGTCACATGAATGTGCTAAAGTAGATGAATACTTAAGCAATCTCCTCATTCCGTACATCCAAGTGATGAGCCCATTCAACTCCGAAACGTACAGCGTAATTGGACTAGTCAATTACCATGAAGCAAATTTGGGCTTACGAGGCCGGATATGGTTTGGTGAAGTATGTGATTTTGTGANGGGGGGGGGGGAGGATCGGGTTAATACTTGCTTTTAAATAAACCGAAGTGGTTAGTTGAACTGGTTCTGAGTTCAGATTGTTACTTCATAGACATGAATGAGTTGTGAATTGTCTGTCAGTTTTCAAACCTATCCAATGCGTAAAGACAGATTGCACAAGGATGGTGGTAGTAAAATGTACTCCTGGGCTTCAAAACTTCGTGCTGCTCGGCATTTCTTGTTCATAATTGTCTAGCGTTTTTGTCGCACAATTGTTGATGTGAGAGTGTGAATCTCAAGGTCACAATGACTTAATATTCAGTTGTACAAATCACCACTCTAAACTCGTGGACATACAGTAGCAAACCACATAAAGTGCTAATAGAGAGGACGTGTTATTGAATGCAACATTAGTTAAGTTCTCTAACTCGAGAGTTGGGTAGCGGGGATTGGGTAGGAATTTCACATCTGGCTCCCGACACTAAAAACCATGAAAACCGTTTGATCATTACCACCTAACTAATTGCAGCAGCCACCCTTGGCAAACCGAGTCAAGAATATTTTTACTGCTTTATATGCCCGTTTCTGTTCGCACTCAAGTTTTGCATTTCATCTCTAATTTGTGAACCTGTGATAAATACTGAAGAACAAGCACAACTCATTCTTTTCTGGTTAAGGCTGTTGTCAAATATTTTACACGTTCTCATCACCGTATATTATGTAACAGGTAAGAAGCAGTATAATATCCTTGGGAATGAATAGTTCTGGAGGCAGGAAGATTTATCCAATCATAATGATAGAAATTCTTTACTCTTACTAATATTTTAACTACATCTTCTATTAAGTAGACAATCGTGCAATGAACTTGCAGGATTTAGAGAACGGTCAGTTGTAGGGCATCCCAAGCGTTTAGCCTAAAAACGTGATGCGGTAGTGTACGTGTACGTGATTGTAGTGTACGGTCACGTGATCTGTGCGGTGACTCCATGACACATTCAGAGGTTGCACATTCCCACCCTCTCGGAAGTGATTGGTGGTCTTCCATAAAGCCAAGTTTATAAGACATCAAAGTTCAAAGTTCTAACGGATGGTGGTAATCTAGAAGGGACTAGAATTTTGAAGTTCTTCATTTCTTTACTAATCCAACCCCGTGAATGTTATTCCTTCAATGCTTGCAATAATTAAACTTATCGAACTTTATGATTTTCTGCGGTCAGTGAGAGGTTTCTTTAAGAATAGAACATTAAATAGAATTTGACCTTATTTCGTACGTATCTAATTTAATCCGATTCGGGGTCACAAACAGCAACGATGCGACAGATGAGTCCCCGTGAACACGCTATCAACCGAAACTGAAAAACTTGCTATATAAAACATCATAATGCAGCTCACGAATTTCGATTCAGCAAAGTATGAATGAAAACAGGAATGAATAAAACAGTGCGAATTGGGATTGAGGTCCTATGTGAGAATACAAGTGGCTGCGTATAATACAAACTGATTACACCACCGAAAAATAAACGGAAATAGCAACAATCTTAAGTTTGGTATAAAAAGGACCAGTGCCCCAAGAGAACACTTTCGTTATAACACACTCGTCGTAACTGTACCGCAAAACAGTAACCAGACTCACAGGAATTAAGTGCATTTTAGAGGGAGTGGTGGGATTGAAGAGAAATCTTGGTGGGACGGAAAACAGTGTTGCACGAGCAAAGAAGCTCAAACAGAAATAACCAACTGATGGACATTTTGGAACTTCTTGGTATTTATAAATTGTTTTATTCAAAAGACTTTACTAGATAGATTACATATTTATGCCTAAGATACCGACCACGGTTAATAAATTCATGACTCAACGGAAGGAATAACAGAATAATTCACAAGGTTGGCGAGTGGAATTTTGTCTGCTTTGTTCACAGACCACTCCTCCATATACATAAATATATATATATATATATATATATATATGTGCTACTAACTAACTCCATTAGTTTGTGCAAAGTCGTATATAAGGAAATTAAAACAACCTGATCATATGCGTAACGTTTTCAAGCAGATAGTGAGATTACATTCAATGGGGTAGCTGTCAATGGATTCACTCAGCTGACGAGACCCAAGCAAAGAGAAACCGATATACAGTGCGTTGCGGCTTTTCAGTATACGAATCCTCTGGTTCCTTTACAAATTGGTGCCTTATGCAATTGAATGAGATCCTTCAAATGTTAGAAAATGTTTTCTTGTGAAAGTGGGTATCGAGAGGGCTATGCCTAACTGTTAACCGTTAGACGAGTCCAAGACCAAGATGAACAAGACGAGAACTTATAACGACCACAAGATTGGCCAAAAAATTGTCTAAAATTACCTTTTTCTCATTCATTCATCATCCTTCGCACTATGTACCGAAAAGCTGCATAAAATGAAGGAAATTATCTATTCAGGTATGTCAGCATACTGAATAAATTTCTAAAATCTATAAACTAACAATTTTTATGCATTAAATCTGAAACGCAGAGTGACGTGAACATTTCTGGGTTGCAAAGCCCCGATCACTCTGTAACTTGCGTTCAACACTTAACATGACCACGAACTTGACAGTTCTCGCATGTTTTCAGGTTTTCCTGCGCGTTTCTGTGCGTGTTTGTGTTTCAGATCCGTAATCGGTTATTCAGGCTCCGTACCCAATGGTGAAGACGAAACACCACAGAAAACGGCACGCTCACAGTGTCAGTGTGACCCAGATTTCGGTGTTGTCATTCAAGCATTTGTCCATCCCATCATTCCCCTCTGCGATTCAACTGCAGCTGGAAATAGCTATCATGGCATTTATTTGGTTGAATATCAAATTCAATTATTTCACTCGGTCATTCGAATGTTTCACTACAGCTTCTCGTGGTATGGGTCCTGAGACAAAGTTTGGAGTTTTCAATCCAACAGGGTGAATCCGGTTTCCATGAAATCAATCCTGTTTCTATTGGGCGGAACATATTTATATTATTGCCGGTTGAGCTTTGCGTTGAAGTAATAAGAAATCATTTGAACTGGGTTACTAGCTTAGAGTTAAAACAAGGGAATGCAAATCTGATTTGCAGCTCTCTGAATCAGTGACATTTAAATAGCTTAAGAAATTATTGTGTAGTCAATTTATCAGAGAATATTTAGATGCACGGGAGTAGTACAAATTTGAATACTTGAATTAGCCCCGAATCGTTAAAAAAGTGAGGTCAAAGACAATGTAACGCCCTGTTGAGGTGCTTGCTTTTCCAAAGTGTTCAATCGAGTTAACCTAAGAGGACAAAACAACACTCATTCGAATAGCTGTTGTTCTATCTGCCGGCTTATGCAGCATGTGTTTTGATTATTCCAGTAACTCGTAGTTGCTTTTTGTGTCACTTTTACACATAAAGGCTGAATAATGCGGGGCACTGGACGCAAATTCAGTATTCTTATTCCACTCGGGTCCTGATTCTGCTCAGTGTGGCGGACGCTGTACTGAAAATTCGCTTTCAGCGGAACAATTTTCGACGTGACCTCTAGGCCTATAGTTTGAAACGAGCCCTCACTTCGGTAGACATATTTCAGGTTGTTCAAATAATTTCATCAATATAATCTAACAATGTGCTTGATTGTTCAACTCTAACGGTTTGCTTGTAGCTTCCTGTAACCGAGAAGATGGGACCGAGGAAGTTGACCTCGCTCTGAATGACAATGACCAAGATCAAATGATAGGGATGAATTGGCACTGAGTCATGAAATGTTGCTTTGAAATCCACCCGAGGAGCCGGTTTGAGTAGTCTGGTGGTTTTAGTATGAGACTGTATATTTGGTTCCGAGCAGAAAACTTGGGAGCCACGCTTTGCTAACAAACAGTCCTGCTAAGAATGGAACAATCAGTCATCAGTGCTTTTCTGCATTTTCAATGATATGTATGACACGTTGAATTGTCAATCGAGAGCTGTAAGCAGGTGTGTCGGAATTCTGGTCAAAAACAAACTTGCTATATTTTTCTTGCAGATAGAGATACCAATCACATTAGCGACTGCTATATTTGGCATGCAGTTGGTGGACATCTTGGAGTGGACTGATAATTTATGGTTAACTAACGCAAAGGTGAGGAAACCGTCGAACAGTTCTGTTCAACCTATTTTCACCCCCTTTCATTCATGTTGTTCATCCAATAAAAAGCACTCACTTCTGTCCGACATTCGTTCTGTAGGTTTATAACACTAGTAGACATTAACCGAAGCTAGATTGAAAGATCGGAATGGTGATTATATATCTTAGAATGTAGAAAGCGCAAACGTTAAGCAATAATCTTAAGAGAATAACTGATATCAGAACCAAACTGAAGACAACAGGATTTGCAGTGTAGAAAAGAAATGAAACGCGTTGAATGATGGCTAACACACAATGGAGAGCAATGCAATTTTTCGAACTACCCAGGGACGATTGCAAGAGAGAAATATGGTATAGTGGGGAATCTTCTTCCACAAGGCAATCAATGATGTGTAACGCACCGAAATGAAAAGATAACTTTCTCAGTTTAACAACAGTACTCAAAACAAGAACAGGTTATGTTGAACCAGTAACTTAATTGATATCAGCATACCTGATATAAGCCGAAGAAGTGGGCTGGCAGAATACATCGTCACCTGCACATATTATCTGTTAAACAGGCCTGGGAACATTTAATTCACTGATATGATTAGCAAAAATAAACAGGAGGGCGGAGATGGCACCTTAAAGGGCATCCAAGGTTTTGATTAATGGACGATGTGAATTCCCACAGAACTTGTCATTGTATAACAAAACATTTTGCAATCATCTGTTATTCTAATAGACGAATAGAGAAAATTGGCCGTGTAAATAAGCTTCCTAGGCCGTTTCAGACGCATCTTCTCGGTTGTTTGGTATTAGCAGATTTTTTTGTAGGCAGCAACATTGATCATGCATTCGCAATTCGCACAATACTGACCGAAACTGATTCTCATTCTGGTACGTTCCTTATTCTTGATAGATATTGTCTAATCTTATCATGTGCATCACACAAACAAATGATGAGCCGATTCCTGTGAACAGTGCCCTGTCCTGCATTGCACCTTCATACAATGGACTTCTTTTCGTTGGTGTTGTGATTAACGTTTGGGTGATATGCTCGACAATGAATATATTCGAGAGTCGACGATGTAATCACATACACCGGTGGTCACGAAACGCTTGTGTACCTTGATTACAAAAGTGAGTAGAATATCGCATGGGGTCGAGAACTCACTGCGTCTATAGATCATAGTTGGAAAGACCAGGTAATGTGATGAGTGTTTGTTCCTAGTGCCAGGGAAACAAACCAGGTGGACATGTAATATCGAACTAGTAGTGAATGAGAATACACAACGTATTTTTTCGCACCCAATGAGTGCCAAAATTTTATTAATTCTTTCATATTTATCTTCTGATCTCTTCATTAACCGTGGTGTACGGTTCCGAAATCAGGTCACGTCAATACCCGGATAGGTTACTATAAGTTGGAACTAAAAATATACGGTGAGGTGTCAAGATAGCCAAGTACTGGTCACAGATCTGTGAGAAGTTGTCGGGAATCGGTAAGTGGAAAATCCCGGACCCTATCTGCCGGTTAATCGTTCCATCCGATTAGAATAAAATGATCTCGTTTGTTCAGTTTACTTGAATTTTGCTGCCACCTGACGCAAAACATATTCCGCAAGTGCCCGGTTAAGTCAAACTATTAGGCTATTTATGCTGGATAGGGTCATTCCTGCAAATTGTCAATTTAATGAGTTCATTCGCTGATAATAAGGAATCACGTTTCCGGAGCGTCCAACAACTCTTTCGCCCTGTTTCTGTGAATATGAAAATTATTTTTGTCTTCCCTCACATATCAGTCGTTGATTGAGTGAATAATATCTAGAGTGAAGGAAGTGGACAGTGAATATCCTGGTACTAGACCACACAGAATCCCGATCGAGCTTCATTTCGACAAATGCGAACCGATGTATCTTTTTTGACTTTGTTATATAAAGGAAAGAAGATTGACTGCCATGTTTAGACATGTTGGTGCCATCCGAAATTGTGCATTACGGACTAATGTCTAACGAACTCAGCAATTTCATAATTTAGGAGCCTTTTCGTTTACATTTTACTAGAAAATCCCTAATTTTGACTCGCCATTAAGCATCAAAAATCGTCTATAAAAAAAGTTCACTTTAAGATGTGTCCAGTGATAGCACAGATGCATGGTGGTCCCAAGCGATATAGAACTTTATATTCATGTGGTGTTTGGTGAATCATTCAGTCCCTTGTCGCTTTTTTGTACACACAAACACGCACACGAACTATCTAAAAGTTTAAAAAACACTTTCTGTTGGCTGGTCAACAGTGAGATGTCCTTTCCTTTCTCACACCAGAACTGCCCAACAATTTTATGCGCGAACAATTTCCCGAGCTAATTAGTCTAGTCCGCAGTGCTAAGTGCACATAGCGTGACCAAACAGAGAAAGGTAAATTTCTCAAGCTGCCCTGGACTTCCGTGTGGTAACCTGATGCACATATTACTAAACAAGAAAAATGGCCAGAGCCATGCACGGATCTGGTAACTGAGGTGGACGACAGTTTGTACT
>UZAN01051906.1:0-11434 GCA_900618425.1 Echinostoma caproni | reverse complement strand
CCCAATCAACTTCAATTAAGGCATCTTTTCTTCGTCAACTCCCATTCCCGTCCATGTGACTGACACAAGGAGGTAGAATTTTAAGGGAGAGGAATTTTAATATACAACACATCAACTCGAGTTGTGTATGTGCTCTTTTCTCCTCATCAATAGCGCGTGGATAAAACTAAGATGGTGCGTAAAATATACTAGTTGTGTTTGTCGATCACTGGTGATATGTGTTCAGGAATGTAGCTAACTATACATGTATTGACCAAACTCGTGCAACATCCTGATTTTCATCACATTTATTCCTCTCAATGCTTCGTTTTTTCCAGCCTCAAAGTCAAAGTCAAAGTCAAAGTTTTATTATGGGCATTACTTACAAGCAGATGCTTTTCTTGTCCCATAGGGTGTTTACACAAATTGAACTGTAACAATGATGAACAAAATTCCATATCATGTACTCAGTTGTGTTATGTGTGCTCATGGATGTTGGAATGCAATGTGTGTTAATGATTTGTCAAGTTTTACCTTGAAACAATCAATTGTCTTCGTACAAACACCGTGAGATGGGAAGGAATTCCAGGCAGTGCACACTGTGACGGCGAAGGCATGATGTCGACAGTTCAGTCGAGATTTTTGGAGTACCAACTTGAATGGATGTTCCCGTTGTAACCTGAATGGATATCTCCGTAGATGAACATTTGATGACAACGTCAAAAGTGGGCGACAAGGGTGGTTTTGGTTATGTAATATTTGATACACTAAAGTCTCCTCGAATCCGACGACAGTGAGCAGAGTGTAGAGTATAGCAGAGTATAGTATATAGAGTATAGTATAGAGTATAGAGTATAGAGTCCTTCTCTGTTGAGGCATGAGGCAGTAGTACGTTTCCGAGGAAATAAGGAAACCGCTCATGGTGGCGTAACGAAATCACCTTGCATTTGGAGACGTTAAATTGGATGTCGTTCTCGATAGACCATTTTTGAGATGCATTCAGTGTTTTTTGGAGTTCCAGCGAACCCCCAATTTCTGTCACTGTCTTCCAGATTTTAACGTCGTCTGCGAACAATAATGTTTTTGGTCCTAGGACATTCAGTAGATTGTTTATGAACAAGAGAAAAAGTTGCGGACCAAGCACAGAACCCTGGGGGATTCCGCGAGAAACGGCGATAGGGGCGGATAGTGAATTACAGACTCGAACCGATATGGCCCGTTGTTGGAGAAACGCAGAAATCCAATCAAGTACGAGGTCTCTGTCACCAAAATTGTACAGTTTACGGAGCAGTATTTCGTGGTTCACCTGATCGAACGCTTTGGAGAAGTTCAAGTAAACCACATCAACTGCATCGTCCTTGTCTACTGCCTTTGTCCATTCATCGCGGGCCAGGAGCAGATTGGTAGTACATGATCTCTTTTGACGGAATCCATGCTGTGCTGGGGAAAGTAGGTCGTATTTCTCTAAGTGTTCCATCAAGAAATCCGCCATGATGGATTCCATGATTTTGGATAGAACGGGTAGGAGTGTCACCGAGTGGTAGTTAGCAGGATCACCTTGACAGCCGCCTTTGTACATAGGAGAAATTATACCTTGTTTCCACGACTGGGGCAGCACGGTTGCATCAAACATCCTTTGGAAAAGAGAACGTTAGCAACTCAGATATGTGATCCGCTAAAAAAAATAAGCGGTTGGGGATGTAGATTGTCCGCACCCGGGGTTGAATGCAATATTGCCCAACATCAAACGTAACATATCTGATGTGATACCCAATTATGTTTCTGCTTCTATTAGCCACATGCCATTAAAGTGTACCATTTCTCGATTTTAATGATAGTTGCTGGTGCATCAGTTGTGAAATAACAAAGTCGCAGTGGAAAAATTAACTAGAATTTATTTAGTAAAATGACTCAGAGACTTCATACAGGTGTTGAACTTTAATCTCGTCTATGTTTTATCTGCCCTTCTTTATTTTTGAGCATTGGAGGCAGTTGCTTTAGCATGGAGTCCACCAGGTTGACTGTCAAACAGAATTTGCCAGTTTCCTCGAATACACCTCACACCCTAACTATTAACAACCAATGTCGAGGTAGCTGACTTATCCCTGTTTTTGATACAGGGAAAAGTTTTCAATTCATTTCAAATCTCAACTGCTGCGAGGTAATTGAATGAATTTGACACGGAACTTGACTCCTCCAGAGAAGAGAGAGAATGGTGTTACACGAGTTTGATCAACACCTCTGAAATATAGCAACGTTGAGTCAAACGAATTGCGCTTGCTCGAACCACGTCATTCAGTTGCGGTTCACCATGTACCATCACATCCCACATTTTGGAAGAACTGCGAAAGATCCGCGAAAGAGAACCCGAGCAATATGTGATCCTTTCATCGGAATCTTATTCATAGGATAGGACATAGGATAAAATCCATCAGACCAGATCTAGGCAACGGGAACAGTTGTTATTAGATCCGGGAGTTCGCAGAAACCTTTGCAATCCATGATGATGATGATGATGATGACGACGACGACGACGACGATGATGATGATGATGATGATGATGATGATGATCAACACAATAAGTGAATTCTGAGTTAGATGTTTAATTCGGATTTTTCATGAAGTATCACCAGTTTATCATTAAAATGCTGTTTTTTGATTAATAGTACAAATTTGCTATCGATGCGTATTGTTTGCTATGCATGGTGAACTACACTGTTATCTACTGTTGATTTTTCTTTCCATCTGGCAGCACAAACTCCGATGTTTTCTCCCTACTCAGTCTCTACTCACCCGCCCCCCCCCTCCGCACTGAATCACACACGCCTTCCCGACCTCCCCAACCTAATTTGATTATGGCAGATGTTCCAATGTTTGACCTGATAAAGATATTTATGCATACCCTGACCGTTGCCAGGTTCTCTTACTACACTGACCCCGAACTGGGTGCTCTGATTCTCATTCGAGCGCGCGCGAGCGCGCACTAGGACGACAGCGAGAGAATTAGATACTTTCAGCGTGTACAATGCAGTGGAAGAGTGGAACAAAAGCAACCGAAGCAAGTTTGGGCAAGTTTGGATTCTGTTCGCCAGTTGGATAGAGTAAGATTGCAAAATATCTTCATTATCAAACGATATGAGCAACTACGAACGAGTGAATAAATGCATTCTGGGTTGAGAGCTGGGCATGTTTGATCGAACTCACATGACAGGACCATCAACATTAAAAAATATTCATTCTTGCTAACAAATAATTACTTAATTACTTAATTAATTGATCGATTCGAATTAACCATTCTTCAGACTTTGATTTCATGCACAAGTCTCCGTTCTGTCAGTCAATCTGAATAGAAGACCTGATTAGGTGGAAGGCTTTCGATTGGGGTTAACAGTATATGATCTGCGTCTCCCTTCCTCGTTGTTCGGCTAAAATGAACTACCTGATTATCACTGAAAATGACACCTGAACAAACATGAATTGTCAAATTGGCTCAGCTATGATATGAGCTGGTTGGCATAATGGTAACATGCACGCCTTTTATACGACGGGTTCGGAGTTCAAATCCCGGACGAGACGGTGGATATATACTAGTGATGAGCTCTAATAAGAGCAAAACTCAAAGCTAGTGATTCCGAGTGTATGGTTGACTGGAAGAACTGAGGATTTTTCGTGAAGTTGAAACCGAAAGATGGTCATTTCGGATCGATATACATATACATTTTTTTCACGCACGTCTGATGCTAGACTGTGTGCCGAATCAATCATGGTACAATAATCTTTATAAAAATGAAAAATGTTTCATGATTGGCTTAAGGGCTGAATACTGCCGGGTTGCGCTGGCCGAGACAGGAATCCACAACCGGAGCCGTCGGTTAGCTAAAGCCTGATCCGCAAGGCAGCGAGGCAGTGTGTAAAAACCGCAATCCATTGGGGACCAGGGTCCAGTTTATCGGAGGATACACCCTTTGGACGGGGTTCAACGTCTAAGGTGCCCAATAGACCCTGATATCACAACCGCCATAACCGAGGTGTGTGTGGTTCGTACACCTCTTCTTGGTTGGTTTAGGCTGAGGGTTTTTGGCCGAACCCCCTAAGGGAACTATCAGTGGTCCACCAACCGGTTTATAGCCCCGAATATCGGCTTTTTGTCTTCTCACTTTGGTGGGAAAATATCTCCACCCTACGGGAAGGAAGTGAGTAGGGTTTCCTTAGTAGAGGCTATTTGGGATGCTTGGTCGTCTGGGAGCATCTCGTGAGGGTGACCAGTCGCAACCCTCGACACCCATCCGCGACCGCACTGAGGCTTTTGAAGGTTAATCTAAACATCCTCACGTAAATTCTCTCTTCACGAAGGCAGTAAAACTAAAATTGACATTAAAGATCGTGCTTGAAGTGTGCTTGTTTGATAAGCATTTGTTTTGTTCACTATGGTAAGACCGGATGGAAAATCTAAGAGGTTTTGTTACAGAACTGAAGCAGTGAGGCCGTGTATTTGACAGACGTGTAAATTGGGCGTATCAGTCTTTGATTTTTACAATTATTTTGAATAAAACATCATCCTTGTTTATCGCACGATCAGCGGAATTTCTCCGGCGAGACCACCATGCGAAGGAAGAAAAGCCAACCGGATAAAACAAGACGATCGATATTAGCTGAGAAGGACTATAGGCACCATATAGAAGATAATCCGGGGGATTAACCGTAATTTTCGTAAGCTAGCGTTCATGGAAAGGATGGTTAAAGGATTGCAGCTAAGTTCATTCGATTTCAGACCGTTCTTAAACACTCAACAAAGGAGGTCACCTACTGATTTGGCCAATCGAATCAAATTGCATCTTCCGCTGCTGCCACGAATGTCTGGTGGTTGACGAGTAATATATGTCAGAGAGAGAGAGAAGGGTCAGGTACTGGCCTCGTTCTCGAAATAAAACAATTTCACCGGAAGCAAGAAACAAATGTATCCACAGACTGTGGAGATAGACATGAATTGATTACGAAATGTCTCATGCTTTGTGTTCCTGTAAGTTGCACCTTGAATGGTGAGAAAAATGTGCCCTTGATCAGTCAGCGTTTGTGATGAATACCGCCCTCAGAATACGTTCGGAAAAGTCCTAATTTCCCCGCGATATAGTGCCTTGTCACTTCACATGCAAGGCTTGTCATAGAATTCATTTTGATCCCATCGAATTTATACATATATATATATATATTTATTGATCGAATTCGTGCTACATGACTTAGGTGCTGTTTCAGTTTTCAATATCATACTTGTTTGTATATATCGGTGGCTATGTGTGAAGTTTATTTATTTCACTGAACTATTCTTAGTTCTTTTATATCACCGTTGAATTTTGCGTAACCTAGAGTGTCATACAACAAATTGTAGTACTTCGAAAGTTACAACTCAAATTTGGAAAATATTTTGTACAAAATAGGCATGGAAATTAATTCTTTATGATTAACGAGGCCTGTTCCCTGAGATTGTTCGTCGCCTGTACATAATAATCTGGATATCGCAAAATGTGTTGCACTGATAAGGCAGGTGATTTTACCAACACTCACCCTTAATAATGATTTTCAGTCACTAGGGTGCGGCATGTATTAGAGGAAACTGGTAAATGCGGTTGGACAGTCAAGTTGGTGGACTCCATGCAAAGCTATAGCCTCCAGTGCTCAAAAATGAAGAAGAGTAAATGGATCATGGACAAGATGAAAGTACAACACGTGGATAATGTCTGTGAATCATTTTGATAAATTAATTCTAGTTATATTTTTTTACACTGGTTTTGTTATTTTACAACTGATGCACAAGTAGGAACCGTCTTCGAAATCGGGGATTGGTACATTTATTAGCATTCGACTGGTAAAAGCCATATATATATATATATATAGATAGATAGATAGATAGATAGATAGATAGATAGATAGATAGATAGATAGATAACATAGATAGATAGATAGATAGATAGATAGATAGATAGATAGATAGATAGATAGATAGATATTATAGCATAGATAGACAGAAATATGCATAGATATATAGATAGATAAACAATCGATGGACCGAAAATAAGTAGTTTGTGAATGACTGGACAAAATTTTCCTGGAAGCACACGGCCGGTCTCGCGGTTCTTGCCGCTCGTCAGGCAGGCGTACCCGGTATGTTTTTCGTCTTTATAGGTGTTGATCAAACTCGTGCAAAATCACTCTCATTTTGGAAACACATTTCAGTTTCAAGCTTGAACTTTGATGGCTGTGGAGACAAAGTATTTATTGTTGACTTTTTCACAGTAATGACTAATTGATGGACTGATCCTGTAAGAGCTATCCAAACATATTTATCCGGTGTTGCAAATCCGGGGATTGTGACAAAAATACACTGCCTGAGTCACTGTCGTGAGAGATCACGGAAAACGTCTGTGTGGAGTAGAGCACAACAGCTTAGTGAACACACATTAGTCAATGCATGGTTTTAAATTAAAAATTATGTTTCCACATGTGCTTCTATATCCAGAAAGGATTTCGTGCATTTGTTTACGATTGCAAACAAGTGCGAAGGGAGAATCTATTCCGCGTCGCGGTCCGGAAAGCATTCTTGATGTGTGTGTGTGTGTTTGGTTACGTCAGGGGGCTGTGTAGAATGTTTCGCCTGTCATGGAGTCTACTGTTGGTAGTTTATGAAAAATGTACCGCATAGCAACGCTGGCTAGAACAAGTTGGTTCGTGACTTCGAGGAGAAGGTGTAGGAGGAGAATTGGTATGAACGCAGTGTCAGTCACAGGGTGGATCCAATACATTGGACTAGGTCAACTCTTTGTGGTTCGTAAGATGAATTCAATCCAAGCCTCAAAATATGAAGTGCCCGTCCCCCACCCCCGTGATCACATCATCTATTTGACTGGATCGATTTCTCCAAACATTCCGACATTCAAAATTCCATTTTCGAATTGTGAAATGCAGCTGGAACAACTAACTACCGAGTATTGTTTGCACGTTATTTTCAAAATGAACTGAACAAATAGATGCCTCACTCTCCACTCCCTCATTAAGCCCCGGGCAATCCCTCCTCCCGGGACCGTAGTTGGAAAGTACTCAAATGCAAAATGCAATGATTTTTTGTTTCGAGTGCACTCTAATCAATGCGTTCTTCTGCTTGCGATTGATTTGCACAGTGTTTTAAGGTTTGCTCATTGAAGTTCATACCAATGATCAAATACAAATCAAGCGACTTAAAATGCTTTGATCTTTCTGTATCTGTGTGGGTGTATTTCGTGTAGTGCACTTGAACAGTACGGAAATCTAACGTTATTATCGTTCACCCTCGAAATCTGCCGGATTCGTTTTACGTGATTTGTGGACTTTAATCAATATCAAACAAGTGAATATGTCTCACCAAACAGTAATCAAGCCTAACAGACAATAAAATTGCCTCACACCGAATGCCATGTCAAAAAGATTTGTCTGTCTGAGTTAGAATTGCTCAAACTTACCTAGCATTGTGAATTAGTTGTCATGATTGAATAATGGTCTAGGCGGATAAGCCGTTTGGAAAATGGGGGCTTACTGTGAAATACAGCTTAGGCCATTTGATTTGAAGCAGTTACTGAACGCCCAACAAACTAGTGCACGCATTGATTTTACCGGCAAATTCAAATCGCTTCGTCCGTCCATTTTGCAATGGGTTTATCTCACTGCTGGTCAACAAGTAATTCAGCAGGCGGAAAAAGTTAATCTACTGAACCAGTTTTCCAATGAATTTCGTTTTAGTATGTCGATTGTGAAAAGTTCAGTAGCCTCGGTGGGATTCGAACCCACCAGGCATGGACACCGCCCACGCTTTGTACGCGCATGCTCTACCAGCTGAGTTACGAGGCCATACCGATAGCACTGATCTTTTCACATCTTGAATTTACCCTTCCAACTTACAGAGGCATGTGGCATCCACCAGTTACCGTGTAAGCTGACTGCCCCGACAGGTTTTCCTTAGAATTCACCGGAATCCACAGAATGAGCTTCTAAGACAAAGATAATTGTTGAGATTGTTGTTTGGCAGATTTGAAGTTTGTATGTCGATTGTGAAAAGTTCAGTAGCCTCGTTTTGCCTGAAAAGGAAGTAAATATCTGTCCCGCCTCATGAGTTAGAAGCCGAATCAATACGGAGCGCCTTGCTATTGGTCTTCTGCACATACCAATCTGGATATCACGAAATTTCTCGCGCTGATAAGGGAGGCTTTGGATGACTGATGTTTTTCAAATGGCATTTGCGAAGTGATATTTTCTAGGAATGAAGGTTAGCATATATTCTCGTTTGAGGTTGGCAGCAAAAAACGATTAGACCTCATTAAATATTATTTTTTCTCACATTTATCCAGTTTATGGATGATTCAAGGCCAATATCGAATTCAATCAATTACCGTCCAGCCGTTGGGATTTGAATGTAAACGAAAACTTTTCCCAGTGGTAGAAATAGGGATAAGTTAGCTGCCTCGACAAGGAGCATTAGTGATTAGAAAGCGACATGCGTTAGAGGAAACTGGCGAATTCTGTTGAACAGTCAACTTGATGAACTCCATGCAAACGCGATTGCCTCCAGTGCTCAAAAATGAAGGGCAAATAAAAAAATCGACAAGATGAAAAGAAAATACGCGTACCAAGTCTATGGTTCATTTTAATACATAAACTCTAGTTAGGTTTTCTACTATGAATTTGCTCTTTTACAACTGATACATCATCAGCCATCTTCGAAATCGGAAATCCGTACATTTATTGGCATTCGACACACAGCCGTCTTATACAAGTCCCATTCGAGTCCCATGGGAGTCCTATTGGAGTTCGTTTTGCACCATGAACGAGACTTCAATGGGACTCCTCCAACAGGAGTCGTATGGAACTCATATGGGACTCGGATAGGACTCGAATGGGACTCTATGGGACGGCTCCCGAAAAGATTTCCTTACATTCTATTAAGCGTTGTTTACATTTCTCCAAGCTCGTGCATGCCTACTTACCTACGAACTACATGATGTGTATCCAAATTTAATTCCTACTAAAAATAGTTTATTGTGCGAAATCCACGTATCACGTTTGCAAACCGAACTCCCTATTTCAATATAAGAAGTAATACAAACGGGCACATTGTTACGTGCGCATGACATAAAAGCTGTACAGATTTTACTCACTGGCCATCGGACAAATCGTCGGGTTGNGCACTCTTTTCTGTGTTTCTTTCCGGGGCCTTTTGAATCCATCTTTATATTCCCTCACATACTTTGACGTTGGTTTCACCTGAGAAGTTCTTTTTCATGGTGCAATCTGTATATTGGTACACAGTTAGATAATACAGTACGCTTAGCAACCACCAACTTCACAACATAAGTAGGTTTCATTCCACAGTTGTTGTTAGTGCCAAACATATGTATGTAAAACTAGTTCATTTAAACAAACTGCAAGCTGATTTAACCGCTATCAAAATACACAATTTCAATGGTTTTCAATATTTAGTTTATTATTCCAGTAAGTTATTCGGTTTATTTTTCGTATTGCATTAAAGTTAAGTATGTACAGTTCTGACTGGATTCAAATAAGACTCCAATGGGACGGCAGTTAACGGAGGGGTCCGACGGGAATTGAACAGGACTCACGTATTACGGTCAACCGTCCCACTTTGCGGACAGGGCAGATATGTTGTGGCTAATGTGAAGCAACATCATATTTAATCCCCTATGAATGAAAGAGTTGGGAGTGTCAAATGTGATGAAATTCAGGGTGTCGCATGAGTTTGGTCAATACTTGTACATGGGTCACATAAACCAAATATAAATCCATACTGTGCACCTTTCAGGCTTCATTTTTACGCACTATACAACCATTCATACACCCGGAAAGCACCGATGATTGGTGTTCCGCTGTCGACGTATTTCATCAGGAGAGAGTATGCACCATTCAAAAATAACTTTGAGTCTAACGGCGAATTGGGACAGTAAATCTAAACTTCCGTGATAGATCCCAAATGTTGTGTCCATCTTTGGATTGGGGTTAACCGATGTTATATACTATTGAATCTCGGTGTTTCTGGGACAAAAATAAGTATCTAATCGTCTCTGAAGATGAGATATCTGAACGGACATGAATTGAAGATGCTGAGAAGTCTTCATGTGAACTTGTTGGTATAGTAGTACCACACACGTGTTCCTCGCACAACGGTCCGGTATTCGAACCCCAGACGGGACGGTGCATTGGCACTACTGCTGAGCTCTAATGAGAGCAAAACTCGAGTTTAGCATTTACTGGGTGTACAAGTGACTGGATGAAAGGAGGACCATGCCTGAACATAGAGTATGACGGATGGCTGAGTTGAATGCGAATAAGGACACAGATTTCATGAAATAAGAGTAATTTAAAATGG
The DNA here is from genome assembly GCA_900618425.1 of Echinostoma caproni. Taxonomy (NCBI): domain Eukaryota; kingdom Metazoa; phylum Platyhelminthes; class Trematoda; order Plagiorchiida; family Echinostomatidae; genus Echinostoma; species Echinostoma caproni. Next base: position 1,050 of record UZAN01051906.1, on the reverse strand, counting down.
ACAATAACCTAGCAGAAAACAAATCATCCGAATCCTTTAAGTTCCACATGACCAAATTTTTGATACTCAGTATCAACAACTGATATCGATTGGAGATATACTCAAGGTCTACTGACGTACGTAAACCAATTCGATGCATGCAGAACTTTTCAGTATCATTTACTGGCTGAACGATTAGTGAACCGAACAAATCTCGGTTACAAATCCCGGAGTGCGTGAAAGAATTATTTGAACTTGCACAGTTATCAACGGATTATTTTGTATCAGTCCCAGATATGTATATCGGGGATAAACGTGCTAGCACATCAAATTCAGATCAGTAGACTTCACTGGCTAGGGCACGTATTGCCTATGCCCAGTAATCGACTAACGCTCCGCGCTTTATTCGCTCTGGCCGCTCCGGACTCGAGGTAGAGATGAGACATGAAGAAACGCACAGAACCTTCCCAAAGACTCCTCAACTGGTTGGTTGGAGACATTAAAGGATATGGCAGCGAACCGACAGCACTGGCGTTCTTGTTGTCATTTCTTATCAGGCCAGAATGCTTTAAAAGGATGTGTATGCAGAGTTTGATTGCACAGTCCGTTTTGTTGACCATAGAATTACACCTCATTACTCGTCCCTCTCGAAATAGGTCCAATCGCTGCTCACCTAAAGTTTTACCACTCACCTTGAATGCATTGCGAGTTTGGCAGCGATCAGTGAATTTCGCTTCACTGTATTTCGCTGTACAATGATGATGATGATGATTGATGTTGAGTTGCCTTCTATGAACTTACTGCTTTAAACGGGTTGGTTTCTCGTGTGATCATATGTCGTCAATAACTATTTATCTGTTAAATCCATCAAATTACTTCAAATATTGCACTACTGGCTGTACGAAAAACAAACGTTCAAAAACTGAAAGAACAAAGCACAGAAAGAAAAATCGCTTGTCATGCGGGCAATCCCATGAGTCCAGAAAAACGTACCTTAATGAAGGCATTTTCCACACGCTTTGCGGACCACTAGTTATGAACTTTTAGCGCTCTAAATCATTTCAACACTAC
>UZAN01051905.1:0-11745 GCA_900618425.1 Echinostoma caproni | reverse complement strand
CACTCCATTGGATTATTGATGTTTCGGCCGTCGAAGGTCACTGATTGCACCGGGTCTGTCTAAAGCCCTCCAGTCCAAATGAACTAACTTCTCCGTAAACAAACAAAAGTACTTTTTCAGTTAACGAGTTACCGAGCGAGGATGAATTTTTCTAAGCGGCGGAGGGGGGTGGGGTTAGGTGGACCGGTTTCCCCCAGCCACCGACACACCCGTTCCACCCGGGAACATCATGTTCATGATCGTTGATCGAGTGTGCGTCATAGATACGAATGGACGAACGCGGATTTAATTGACCTCTGTCAGTCGGGTAAGAAAGCGAAACCATTCAAGATGAATCGTTAACAATGTCAAAGGTTCAAGTGATTGCACACGTGTTGAAATGGCTGAAGTGGGCCAGGGGAGATTAAGTGCTTACACNCGTTCCACCCGGGAACGTCATGTTTATGATCGTTGCTCGAGTGTGCGTCATAGATACGAATGAATAAACCCGGAGTTAATTGACCTCTGTCGATCGGGTAAGGAAGCGAATTACGTCAAGATCGATCGAGAAGTCGGTCACCATGTTCAGATGTTAAAGTGAGCATGATTCATTGCATGAGTGGAGTCAGTCTAAGCCCTCAATAACCTAATGCGTAAAATGCATTGAGGCCGTGGTTCTCTCGAATAAAACCGATTCCTTTGAATCAAATGCGATTGCTTACGTATGTCTGACATTGAAATGCACATTTGGCAAGATACTTAACAATGGGAACAATGGTAAAAGAGGTAACAGTATTTCGCGTGAGTAGTAAGATCGAATTCGGACCTATACACTTCCTAACTGAAATCATATTTTTCTCCGTCATTCCCAGCCAATAGTCTGTTACTTGCGCTTCTCCCTTCGTTACTCAGCTTCATCACATTTTCACATACTGATTACATTTGTGCGATCTTTATAGTTTAGTGAATGAAACAGGTGGTGATATGAATGAGTTACAGTTATCCATGATCCCACAAGCGATGATAATATGGATACGTTTTGGACAGAATACCCCTGGGAGATAAAACTTTCGAAAAACAAACCAAACTATTGCTGACAAGACACGTGCTTAAATGAAAACACCATCTGCTGTTTGAGTTTATCTTTATGGTTCCGGGATTCTATCACCCCAAGTACGTTCATTGTCGATGATACTCAGCAACGCATTCGAGTGGTTTCTCGTGATTCGACGACTTTTAATGTTATTTGCTTACCGACGAAACAGTGTAATTAAAACCACCAGAGCGTAACTAAACGTGTAAATGACGTATAATGTTACACCAACAATAACAACGATTTATAAAAATCGCTCCCCTTTTGAAATCCTACGGAGAGATAAACTCTCCCCTAGTGTCAGGTATTGGTCCAGGCTCATCAAAGCTGAAGCAAGTAGATTGAACGCATTATACTCTGATCGAATTCTGAGGACTGGCAACAGCAAACACTTGTGGCAAGTTATAAGACTTCTCTGATTTCTAATCTCCATGCCACATTCCTGTTCCAGTCACCGGACATAACTCCTACCTACTCGTCACAAAAGGTTTGTAACGTGGAACAACTCGCAAATTGTAATGTGTTAAAAATTTTAAACAGTTGCAATTCTTCTGCTGCTGCAGGCCCGGATGAATAACATCCAACCCTCTTCAAATTTGATGCTGCTTCCCTAGCTGGGCCAATGGCCGCCGTTGTAAATGAATCTCCTACCACTTCTACTATCCTCGACTATTGGAGACCGGCCACAGTCATACCAGTCCCAAAGGCGTCTAATTCTTCTGTCCTCTCCAAATGTTTTCGTCCCATAACATTTAAACCTTCAGCTGTTAAATTAACTGAAAAGGCTCCCCTCAAACGTCTTCAACAGTTTATGATCATTCCCAGTGATCCGTCACAGTTTGCTTACAAGCCAAATAGATCCACCTTGGAAGCGGTCTCCACCCTTAGTCATCTTATCACTAAGTCTTTGAACAACTCTGTCAAGTCTGTTCGGTGTGTTTTTCTGGACTACTCTTCAGAATCTGATTCCTTTCCCCGATCTAAGTTATTACAAAAACTGGAATCGTTTGAATGCCCCAAGCAATCGTTAGCTTCGCTATTAGAATATTTTACCGATAGAAAACAAGCCACTATATTGGGGAAGTGTTCATCAAAATCCTTAGTCAACAACTGCGGGGTTCTTCTATGAGCTGTACCATCGCAAAAGTTATTTTCCGCTTATATTTATGAAATTTCCTGTTTTTCTCCTGCATGAGTTTTGAAGTTTGCAGATGACGTCACTTTGCGCCAACCCATTTCTCCTAATTCCGATCTAAGCTCCTTCACAGACAACCTTGATCAAATTCAGTCACTCTCCTTCTCATCGAGGTTAAACCTAAACCCCAGTTAATGTGTTGAGTTTTTTATAAAGTTTTGCCTGCTCTCTACATTCGTCAAACGCCATAGTGATTAATCCTTTATCCAGGGTGAACTCTGTCAAATATCTTGGTGTAACCATAGATAGCAATCTTCATTGGTCAACCCACATCCAAAACTGCTTTAGTAAACTGCGGCGCCTACGTTCCAAATTCGAAAGATGAGGCATTTTCGCGCACCCCAGCCAATTATTTCTACCTTTATTTATCGGTGTGTTTTCCCATCTTACTGTACTGTTCACCGGGTATTTTCCTGGCTTACTCAGAGAGGATTTCAAAGCCTTACGCCGGGGTCTAACTATTATTAGCCGTGTCTCCTCTATTCCAGTGAATGAGTTAGCTTAGAAGCTTTCAGTGTATCACATACCTTCTTGAGTGAATTTTTCTGAGAGGATTCTCACCACCCTTTGCACGCTGAACTGACACGTTTCCATTCCCATCATTCAACACGCTCCCAATTTTGACAAATTTCATCTTCAATGAACGCTTACCGCAATTCACCTATACCTTATATTGCTCCTTTACTCAGAAACACAGAGCGGACAATAAGTGAATTTTGTCTTAACCTTGAATTATGAAATGTCCCCACGTCTGTAAAAATTTTCTCACAGTTTATCATTTACATTGCGACGGTTGGCGTGTATGACTTTTTAACTGACATGCGGGCTCCAGTGCTTACAAAAGTTATACACAATACGCAATCCAATCCAATACAGTGTTTGAAATGAGTATACCCTTCCAAATTATATTCCGAGCAGCGAAAGCATTCAATTTGAAAAGAATGTTTGAAATCATCGAATCCTGGTCATTTTGAGCTAATTTGACTATAACACCGATCGTTTAAAGACTAGAAAATGGCCCGTAATATGCGCACAATTCACAGGTGTTTGTGTTGTGATCAATTTCCTATCAGTTTCAATTACTGGAAGATTTTAGGAAATACTTTTGTTTTGCTCACGTTCAGTCGATGGTGGAACTTTTCCACTTTCTGTTTGGTAAAATTAAAGTCTTGTAACAATTTTAAACCCCGGCATATTGCAGCTTGACATTTATTCACACGTAAAATTTAGCTATTCGATTTTAAATGTTCCACAAAACATTTCATACTTGTTTTACTATACTAGACTGTCGCGCAGTTTATCTCAACTCACCGGATATCAATATATTCCTAAAATCTTTCCAAACGAAACCGTATCAATTTTGGATTTATCTACCTCACCGTAAATAAAATGGGGCTTATTTGTGACTTGTCCAGTTTTTCTGCACTCAATGTAATCAAAAGAGTTTTATAGACGTATTTTTAATTGTGTCACTCTATTGTCTCTAACTCTCTCTTTCGATCCTCTCTCCGGAAAGCAAAAACGTGTACATCAGTGTACGTGTTTTACATATGAATTCAGAGATGCAGACAATCTTAACTACTTATCCCTGGCTTAATGCGTTGTCTGGGCAGGGCTAATTGACTATGTATAGTTGCAATTCACTGCAAGTTTGGCTCAATACCACCACGCACCGGAATTGACCGCAAAATAATAGCAATGACAATGGACTGAATTGTTCATTTCTGTCCATGGCTATGAGAAAACCCCGGTCAGTCGAGACAGTTGTGCTGTAGGATGATGGACAATGTTTCCGGGTATTCTAATTCTCTGATTGAAGTGCTTTATTAAATAAATAAATGAATAATCAGTGTTTTTATTACCTTTTTATTTAATAGATTTACAAATGTACAGTCGACTTTCAAGAACGGGGCCGCAGCCATCCAAAGGCTGCCTGGGAAAATACAGAAAATACACCGGGTTCACTGCTACACGTCTAAAGTTAATCGAAGCACAATGTGAAAAAAACTAAACAAATTCGTCTGATGTTTTTGCTTACAGTATACGTTTATACAACTTATCCTGCATCCAAAGCCTCCGTTTTTCGGACTTCCAAGTTGATATACGAATTACTGTTAGAGGAGTCAGTGTTATGAGTACGGCGAAGCTCAAAACAAGTTTGATTCATCTGAAATTGAGTTGTCTTGTTAGTCCATGCCGCCACCAAATTTTGCGCATAGCATGAATTTTACCCGTTGATGATTTATCTACTGCTGATTGGCATCTTACAATTTATTTCTTTGTGAAATTATGTAATAGCCAAAAACGTGCACTGAACGACGGATCTGATGTTAAGTCAGGTCTCATTGTATGAATCGAAAATTTCTTTTCACTATCGCAACTTCATCTGCAAACCTGCTGGTCAGAAGACAGAATGGTTATCCCTACTTATACATCTTGCATTTTTTTTCTACCAGGTGGGAGCTAGCCTGCTCAATCAATACCATATTTTCACGTTAACGTTTTCTATTGTGAGTCTCTCAGAATCCCACTGTGGCCATCGCCTCCAACTGCCTTGAATTAACAGAGAGCCGGCTCGCTTTATGATGCTTTCATACTAAGGCGAATCAATATAGCTCCTCTTGTGCAATATAATTTTTGTTTTGACAGACAAAAAGAGGAACTCATCGATCTTGATGCATTTATTTTGATAAAACACATGGGTTGATAGTTTAACTCAAAAACAAAAGACGAGAACTCCAATTGGGCAGTCACTTGGTATTAATACAGCTCACATTTTCCCATTGGAATGCTGGCGTAATAAGAGCGTACCCCGTGCTCTTGCAGTGCAACGGAGTAGATACAAATGCGTGACAGGATATCCTTCGGCTTGTATTCATGCAACCGAATACGATATGAGGCTTTGTGGCCGACGAGAGACTGAGAAGCAGCGGTAGAGTGGCGAGGTGACTGGGACATGAGGTGGAGAGGAAATACTAGTAGACGGATCCTCTGTGGGTCGGAATAAAATATATAACTGAAAAGAAAAGCAAATAAAAATCCATGAGCCCAAAAGTTCCTGTGAAGGTCAAGCGCTCTTGATAAAATATTACTGAAGTGGTTGCCAAGCGTTGCACTGCCTCTTTCCATGAAGATCACTGCCCTCAGTGTTCACACGCCGACGGTAGGGAGAGCAGGTGGGAAACAAGGGACCATCCTACCCGCGAAGCCAATCGTAATGCAGAGGGGTTAGTCGCTTCATCGCGGCTTAGACTGTGCGCAGCACGAGGTTATCGGCAGCGACGCGAATACAAAACACAACGTCCGGGAGCGAATTAGAACTAACTAGGTTGATTGGCTCATAATAGGTCGATAACAACTAACAAGTTACTTTAAACAACGGAGGAGTGTCACTCACCGTCTATTGAGGGTTCCATGATTGTTGGGGCACCAGCTGAAGCCTGTAACGGGAACGAGTGGAGGGACTTTATTTGCTCAGTACGCTTTCGGTACCAATCCAGTAGATTTCAAGGAACATTGTTTCCATGCATTCCATTTCCAGATTCAATTGCACAAACTGGTATTCTTTCAAGCGGTTCAAACTAATACGAATCAGAGTCAATCTTGCTAAACAGACTATGTTTTCGGCTGAATTGCCTTGGGTTGTGCGTTTACCAATAGTTCTTCTGAAATTTGATGTTTTTTATCCATTTTTGTTGGAACCAAACAACTTCATAGACACTCAAACAATATGTCTCTTAGTTCTGTTTTGCTCTCCGATTGTTCGAATGTGAATTTAATTTGTCAGGCTTTATCGTCTCAGTGCCCTGTTATCGCTTTGAGATGTTATGGTTGTGGTTACACAGTAATTGGATAGTACAACCTTTATTGTTTGAAACAAAATATGATCGTCGGCTTCAATTCCATTTTTGGTACTTTTCAGATGAACGCATTGTCTTCCGTGGGCTTCCTATTTCCATGCACTCATTTCGCAGCCATTTACAGTTTTTGAGACATACCGAGCCTGAGCTGATCCCAGAGGGATACCCATCAGGTCGATTGTTCCCCCCGCTTTAAATATCCTGTTACACCGACTAGGGTATTTTCTCCCTCCTTCTCTCATTAGCACAGATAGACAACTGCAGAGCACATCATGTACATAATGAGCTTAAGGAACATGACTGTGCGAAAATTCCCGTGTACCATGGTTGCAACTGTCATCATCCAAGAGCTGCCCACTGCCGTGATTGTAGAACACTAAACGGAAATTAATCGAGCTAAATTTCTGGAATCGTTTGCTGCATTTTAACTGTAAAAATAGAATAGTTTATTCATCGGAATGGATAAAACCTTGCATATTGCCAGTTCTCACCTCCGCTTACATGGTCATTGTGATAAAATCAGGCTGATTTACACCTAATACCACCCTGGAAGCAGGGGCGACAACGGTTGATTGCTGTGCCCTCGAGCAATCGTAGCACTCGTTTATCTGAAGTAGCGGAAATAACTCCTAACGATATTCCTCATTTGGCATAATGAGCGGTCTGCTGCAGATGACGGACAATTGAAGACAAAGATATTCTCTGTGACTCCCTTGAGCAAACGGTTGTTTGTGTAACCCTTAGTCTGTGCAGTTTGCGTTCGATCCATGCGTGGACTTTGTTATATCCGTCTGATACGCACCTAAATTTCCGTTCTGCTCACCTAAAGTCCAAGCTCACTTCAAATTTCGCCATTCCAACTTAGTACAGCGGAAAAGAAGAGAGAGTGCCGTTTTGACGGATGGCTGCGGGATACGGTTTGTCTGAAACAAATAACTTGATTAGCAGCAATTATTTGCAAGTAGCCGTGACCTCAAACCAGTCTCGTACTATTTGCTGAATACAAACTGGAACTTGCATCCTGAATGTATGGGCTCAACTATATTACTTTACCTGTATGTATTCCTTTATCAAACAACCACTAATACTCATAGTTTCCCTCAACCGAATAATCTCGAATCCTACTCTTCTCGGGGCACATAGCCATCTTGTTTATTCTAATAAGGAGCATAGAAGAGTTCTTTTGTACTAGATTGATGGGAAAATTCCAAGGGGCATGGCTTCAACAAACGACGCGGATCGTCGATGCATAGACCTCAGAATAACCTTGTTTGTACTTGGATCATTGAAGATATGCCGTGCTTCGCTTTCATGGTAAACTGCATGTATTTGTGGGCCAAATGAGACTTAACTGACATATTACCGTTTTGGGCAATGCGTACTCGACGCACCTTCTGCGTTACTGTCATACCAGCATAGGTCTTGTGACCAGACAGATGTTGAGGCACATTGTTCTGTGTTCTTTACACGGCTTCAGTTTATCCTGTGCTAAGATTTTCGGAAGCCTTAGCAATCAAACTCTGCAACCTGTACTGTGCCAGCCGAATGGGATAAACATCATTGGTATTGTAATAAGCTTTTACAGTTCTCGAGTAACGAACTACTTCGTAATCGCCCACCCTGATGCATCTGTCACCCCCACCCTCCAACTCTGCCTTACTAACCTTGCTGAGTGATCCACTGAGCATAACTTAACTCTCAATCCCTCTAAGTGTGTAGACATGTTGTTTTCACTTCAAGGAAGGAATCGTTATGAAAATCTCCTGAAATCCTGTCCCACGTTAAACATATGCGATAATACTATTGTCCAACTCTCAGATGTCAAGTATCTTGGTGTTTTAATTAACCGAAACGTATGCTGGTCTGACCAAGTTGTTTCTTTATTTGGAAATCTCAAGAAACCATCATTTTATGTCTTGCTACTGAAAACACTATCCGTCCGTCACTTCTTGATTAAACGTTTTCTTTTTGCCTGTATTTTACCCCTATGATTGTACGGGTTTCCAGTAATCTTTCCAGGGATGCTCAAAAAGGACTTTAAATTGCTTTCCAGATCATTAACACATTTATCAAGAAGTAGCGGGATTTCCCGTGAAACCATGTGTTACTTCATTATTTCCTAACATGTAAAGTCATGCTTTTCGTTATCAACAAAAATCATAGACAACCCTTCACATTCGTTACATGAAGATTTTATGAAGTGTGTCCTCCTCTTCAACCCCGTCTTGCTATAATCGTATATTCGTTCGTACGACCGCCTATCGGTCTTCTGTGGTGCCTTACCTTGCCCGATTTATTGTCAGTCCAGAACGTATCGCTTTGGAACTAAACTCAGTCATCTCGTAAATTGTTTTCTTTTTCATTGCTTACGATAATTGTGTTATAATTTTGTTCGATAATTGTTGTTTGACTATGTAACTGCTGGATATCCACGTTTCGGGGTGCATAAAGCAAATACTTGACTTGATTTGACTAATTATTTGTCAGAATATTCTACCATTACACATTGTTCGAAAGACATTCGCAAACAAGTTTATGTGTTGTGATTTACCTATAGGCCTACACATGGAAATTTTTATGAAAACGTTTAATAGGGGATAGTTATTTCAGAATGAGAAAAATTAAAATAAATTTTCACTTCTCTGACCGAATGTTCCTCCCATTTCGGTCATCACACACGCGTTGTTTTAGGGAGTCGACCGTCTAATGTGTCCCATTTTCCATGGATGACGGAATGTTTTTACGAGTAGTCTGCGTAACCTTGGGGTGAGCAGTTATATAGGTAGATTCTGATTGCTTCCACTTTAGCCACAATGTGACTCCTGATCGCCTATAGATCGATCGCAATTAATTAAGAAGAAGGAGCGAGACACCTCGGTCACATTTACCAAGTGACTTAACCGCACTAGATGTGAATAGATGCAACTGTGGGTGAATCTAATCACTCCACTGTTCGGCCAAGTCGGGTAGTGCTTGTGGACCCATTCAGATAAACGTCTGCTCGTGCTGTCAATATACGTTACCCCACAGGTAAATAAATACACAAAAAATATACTGCTGAGACGAGCAACTTGTCTTTGAGTTGAAAGTGTAGGAGTTTTCTGCGGTAAAGACGACGGAGGAGGCTATTGAATAGTTGTGGAAATTGGTCCCGCGCGCTGGACGTTTAATGCCTCGCAAAGTAATTCCTTGTAATCCCTGAATCGATACTTTACATGAATGGCTTGATTTTCAGAAGCAATCGAATGCTTGAACTGAAGAACAGTAGCCATTCGTATGGATTCACTTTCAGTGAAATTGGTGGGATTACCCGAAATGCATAACCATTTTCCGATCTTACTAGTTTCCTTGTTAGAATTTCAATTGTTGACCGTGAGCTTCACAAAAGGAGTCCATTCGAAATAAAGCCATCAATTTGAGCGAAGTAACAGAAAAAGGTCTAATGCGTTGGGTGTTACATATTTTGTATTGCAGTAACCGAAATGTATATTATTTTAGAGTCGACTGACATGCGATATGACGGTATCACAATAAAACTAATACTTTTGACGCACTGTAGGTCTGAATCCTCATTCGTACCCAGGGCTGTTATCATGCATGTTTGGAGATAATGACCACTCCATTAGAATAAAAGCGGCTGATGAGCAATGCTTCACTCTACGTTGCCCAATTTATTTCCATTGCTAGAATTACCATGTGGTCCTTTCAGTTCTATTGAATGTTTACAAAATGGTGGTAAATTAGGTTACTAAATTTTAAACTCTTATCAGCTTCCTTGTTACAATTTGAACAAATGACGTGTGTGTCAAGCAGCATATTTACTCAGGACCGACCCACAACTGAAAAAATAAACTAATGTTAACCATCTTTTGAGATACCTTTCTGAAATTCACCCTCTTCACAATGACACTATTTGTTGATTATACGCTAATATTCATCGGTACCGACTCCAAGAGGACGCATCACACTCAAACCTCGATTTGAGAGGTTCTGGTTCGATCGTATGAGTTGAGATGTTAGGAAGGTGATTGTTTGCGTTACTCTTCTATGTGGTTTTACTTGACCCTTAGAGTTCCTTGACTCATGTGATCGCGTTTTTAAATTCGTAATTTGGATCACATATGAGTTGGTCTATTTATCTCGTTCAGCATCCTGAATGATGTGACCTTGTTTCATTCCCAGTGCAATATCGGTCAACTCTCTGCTTATTATCTATTGCTGTTCATCGCGGCCTTTCTCGAACTCACTCACGTGTCTACCTATTCCTCGCCATCTGCTTTTGCGTGTATGGCGTCTCCTATCGCCGCGCATTCTGTTTACCTGTGCTACAGCTTGGACTAATTCTGTTCAGTCCAGCTGGTTTCGTTTTGTTGTGCGTCTCTCCTCCACATATCTCACGCTCGTCTACGAGTTTTGAGTGAAATAACTTTCATTCGTGCCCTGCTCGTGATCAACATCCATATCTCAGTCTACGGATCGACTTAAACCTTTGCTTGTTCACAATAGCAACAGAATATCCGGTTGATATTATTTGGAACTTATTCGGTTCGTTATTGCTATTCCATTCTTGAGGTTTATTTATCGCCACGAAAGTTACTTCACCTGTATGATAATCGGCTTGAATTGTTCAGACACGTAAATTTTTACACAACTAGGTATCATAAACACAGATTAAGCAAACTTGTTCAGAATTTAGGATTCGTCACCAGAGACGTTACTCAATTGGTTCGTTTGAGATGATTGGGTATTTATGTGGATAATTCTCTTCGATAAAAGCTGATATGCTTGTTCAAATGGACGACGGAGTGGCGGGGAAAGTGCATTTATTCGGTTGGCCTTGTACGACTCAATGATTCAATTCGACCTCTCATCGCGGGCGTCCGTTGATACAGCCATAGTATCTACCATTTTAGTAGTATACCATTTTAAGATAGCCTTGAGAAACTATAATTTTCATTTGCGAAACCGTCATTTGGAATCGAGAAACCATCACTTAGATTTGAGAAAGAAATGCTGTGGTTGGATCCGCTTCCGTTCAGCGCACCTCATTCGTCAATTGATCATACATTTTTTCTACCCCGGATCGACCACCTGTCTTTCCACGCTCTTTCTGTGCTGAAATGAGGCAGACCTCAGTCGTGCATCTTGTCGAGCTCTGTGACGGACGTCGAGTCGGTGGGTCGGTGAAGCCATGCTTGTGACAACCAAGTGGGACACCACTCTATATGCACGAAGGATGGCGCACTGTGGCGTGCCCACTACAGCTTTGCCATTGACTCAATAATCAAAGCTGGTCACAGTAACTACGACCAGGGTAGAGTTTTGGGCTTACGGTGCAATCCGAGCTATGTACGAGAATCATGGATCTATTGGAATAACAATATTGGTTCAGTGACAGAGGTTGGAGTTCTTGAGGTGAACATGGTTGAATGAACTGGCTGTCCCTAATGGCCTAGCAACCAAAACCAGTTACACCTTAAGTGTAACTCACCCATTTCTGGCCCAGACCACAAAACTGAACGAAACAGAACGCAGTCGATCCGATGCACATCTCGCTACATGCGTAATCAAAGTCTTCGCTTGGACATTAACGACCTCTCAGTCGCCTATGCAGATGT
>UZAN01051904.1:2740-13074 GCA_900618425.1 Echinostoma caproni | reverse complement strand
TGGGTTACGTCCGGAACTGAGGAAGAGAAATTCTCGTTCGAAAAAATGAACTCCCCAGTCTACAGTGAAATGCTTTTTTTGCAACCTCTCGCTTGTCACAGGAGGCTGACCACTGTCAGAGAAACAGTGACGTGTATTGATATCTTTGTATCAATTTATCCGCTTGAAAAGCTTGTACCCCAGTTTGCCTTATATCTTCAACTATCTATATCCAACCGGTGGACTTTCTTGTGTCACCAATATCAACAAGCGGACAAATGACGTGTTGTTTGTGTGCATTTATCGTCAATCAAATGGATGCGGTTACCGAATGCTCCCACCCCCCCACCCCATGTATGCGAGCTTAGCTCAACTGCATGCAAGAGTTTAAATCACGAATGCGAATGAAGGTCAAGAGAAGCAGATTGAGTGATTGTATCTCGCAGAATTATGGAGGGACTGTGAGCACAGTTCTAGGCTGTTAAGTAGAGTTTTACTTTGCTGTTCTGTATGGATTGAAGTTCTCAATGTCTGACCAATAGCACAGGTTGCATATATCTCCACAATCTCCACAATACTTGACTTGAAGCCGGGTACTCAATTTTTAATTTATGAAAGTGGGAATCATCTTGACGTGAGGTACATGATTATATAGTTTTGATGCCCGTTGTGTCGACGCTCTGGTGTGTGTGTGTGCATGGAAACGCGTTTGGAAGTTAGAAAATCCGAATACGGTCACTTTGGCCTTCGTTGGCAAACGGCAACCGCATGAGCAAATCAACGTGGATTTCCGTATTGTTCGGTTGGGCCAAGATCAGGAACACCATGTGGTGAACCCTACGTGTAATGCTCATCACCTCTTAGAGGCCTGTGTTTCCTCCGATGGAGGGTATCTACCTTAGTGAAGCGAATTATGTCTCTAGGCTCACTGATCTCCGATCAGTAGTGTTACCCGACATGAACCAGGTGAAATCCTATGTGCAAAATGAGCCGGTTTAAAAAGGTGAGAGTTTGTAAATTTCCTTTCACTCCCGTCAATATTTCGTAGTTTTACGGAGCAGAAACTAGCAATCACTGGTGAATGGAGGCAATTTATCCGAGCGACGTTGTTAAACAAATCATACTGAATCTTCGAACCGTATTTTATGTGCATAGGAGAAGATTTGGTTAGATTTAAGGAGAACTTTCTTTGTGTACACAAAAAAGATCTAAGGAATTAGGGAGCAATAGAAGGAGAGGGCTGTTTTGAATTTTTTTGATTAATCCATCTGCCTAACGGGAGACCGAACTGGGGATCTCGCCGTTAGATGCAATAAACTATGTGATGCAATAAACTACTGTATTGCTATTTTGCAACATGTAGTCCAGCTCAGAATGTACACACTAAGGTAATAACCCTCGATACTGGGGCTGAGCTGAGCGAGATACGGTACCCGCAAAGGGCTTGTAAAGATTTGTTGTGCCGTATCGTGCATGGACCAAATGAAAAACAGGCTGATCAGTTACCCCAAGTTGAAGCGAGCAATGTGCTTGCTTTCAACATGTGATGTCCCAGGTTTGATATCGAGTTGCCTAGTACATATTATACTAAAACGATTTATTACCACTGAGCGTTGGATCAGTTTATGTTGTGTCTCGCCAAAATTATCACCGAACGTGGTCTCACGATGCGTATCCCAACGATCCCAGCTAAAAGACAGGCTTCCCATGACACCCTGTCCGTCTGTTGCACCCACGGAATAGTGTGCTCAACAAAAAAAACAGTAATGGGACAGAAAAAATATTTGCTTTTGTTACAGTGTCCCCCTTTCGTTATGTTTGTTTCGAAACAATAGGTTCCTCCATAGAAAACAGACTGAGATAGGTGAAACGGCTAGTGCGAATCTATGAGATTTACACGAACTGCGCAGGAGAACGGTACGAGACATTTGAATTGCTAAATACATATCAGATTATGTCAATGACAGAGACTAGTAAACAGAGAAGTCGAGCTTAGGAAGTTTTGCGATGGTGAATGATGGACTCAAAGCAAAGTGGAAGGCCAAAGGATAAATAAATGTCTGTGCAAAATAACAGTGGACAACGACTGGGGTTGGGTTGGGAAAAAGGGTTGCTCACTGATCACAGATCGAACCCGTAAACAATGATTAAAATCATTCAGTAGGTTTAAAACCCCAATTTATTTTTCCTACTATAGACTTTATGCTGAACATTGAAGAGGATGATCATGAGACTTCTGTTTGATAGTGAATACGAGTATTCTGATCAAAGGTACCTGTGACAAAAGCTACCGAATTTCTCCAGTTGGTAGTTTGGGTTTGATATTCGGTCGAATGAACGCTATAAGCACTAGCAGTGCACAGAACAGAAAGAAACGAGTGTTTGTTGAAGTAGACAAGGAGGAATCAGCAATCGATCGGTTGACGAGCACTCTAACGAATCCGAAGTTGAAAAAATGTCTCACACGGTGGATAAAAGAAGAACAGTAACTGAATTATTCATCACAAAATTCCGCAATTCCATAAGTGCAACAAGAAGCTTTCATTTACCATTTTGTACCCAGATACATAGATTTGTAATACAATTTAACATACAGCTCAGAAACTCAAAAGGGGTCACAACAGATGGTTTTGGATTGATTGCAATCATACTTCATTAACTGACCTGGTTATGTGATTGTCTATAAATAAAAACTGCTTATTATTATGATCACTGCCATAAATGTAAGTTCCTTCTGATATCTTAGAGGCCATTCAGTTCAAATGGATCTTCAAATGAGCATGTAGCTCCACTAACACGCTGAACCGACATCAACTGGTTACATTTGTACTTATTTGTTCAGCGAGAAACAGGTTGATCTATTTTGGTTTCTGAATACTTTATCTTATACACTCAAAATTTCATGACAGCAGATTGGGAAATCCCATCAATATCTTAACGGTTCACCTTGAACTTATCCCTATGGTTGCTTCCACACGTAGAGATTTTTGGCAAATTTGTCAACACTACGATACTGATGTGGGGTAGAAGCGGGAAACTGTGCGTGTAAGAGAGGGGAACAGTGATTGAGAAGAGTGAGATTATGAGAAATTGAGAAAAAGGGACTGTATGTCGAGCAATCCGTAGAAAGAAAGTAGAGGTAAACGATGCATCAAGCAGAAATGACTACCATGGACTTTCTCTCTCTCACACACGCGAAAGGAATCGGTTTAACTGGGGGGTCTAGCGTGGACGGTGCTCCTCAAAGCTGACAGATGTATACGCCTGTCTGGAGAGACGTCAACTGGAACGAAACCGTAACCCACGATGGTGTTTCGATTTTCACTAAACAATGGTTTTCACCAAAATGTACTTCAAATGAAACTCCGTGGTGAAGGCATGGTTGATGGCATCTTCAACCAAAGGAGGTTGAATTTTATGCGCGAAGAATTGCCCGACCATTAGAATGCTTACGACTTCTCTAAATTGCGCCGTTTTTAGCTGCCATATCGTGAATCCCGTTATCAAGTCTGGATATCTTTTGCTGTTGAAGCATGCACATATTGATAGTTAGTCATTCAAAAATAAAGCAAGCTTATCTCCGTTTACTGTGAAAAGTGATCTAAAAGGGCCACATTTCTTTTCTGTTTTCACAGTTTTTCTACCGAAGGAGTAAGTCACTCTGAGGTATCGTTTCCTCATGATAAAAAATTCACCTTGACAGGTTATAATCACTACTTTATCATAGGCACTGAAGACAAGTGGGAGAAAGGAAGTTATGACGAGAAAATACGAAACCACGCGAACGTTTGCTTCCTGATGGTTGAAAAGACGCTAAAGAAATAGTGTGATGCCGGGGTATACCGAGGGATCAACCGTTGTTTCTTGGACGACAAACTTGCCTTCCAATGAACGCAACCCCCAGTTAATAACCTGGAATCATTAGTTTGCTACAATGAGTAAAACCGTTTTAGGTCAAAATTAATGCTATTATTGATCGCCCTCCAAAAAGGGGGTATCACGAGGATGCATTTTTGTACAGTTTGGAGTGGTTTATTTTATTATAAGAAGGAAGTCAGCTTTTCTAGTTCATTGTCCTTAGACTTCAGATTTTTTAAACTTAGAACGAGTGGTTTGATAAGTTGTATCGCAGTTGATCTCCATAAGTTCAGTTGATAGACAGATATTGGCGCATCTGTCAGGGTAGTTAGGGAGAACACGATAAATTTGAAGTTGATTTTATCCGACTCTCTGAAAAGTGCCAGGGCCCCTTTGGTGATTATAGTTACTTCCGACAACGTTCGTGCTTAGGTATACCATTGTGAATGCGGTAACACGGCCTATGACTGGCTGGAGGAAAGCTTTACCCCAATGTTTTGATAGTAAATGAAAAATAAGGAACCAACTTGAGCTACAATTTCTTCCCCATCTCTGCTTTCCATTGAGCTCGAATTAAGGGATTCAGTCAATTAATTCCGATCGTCGGTATGGTGTTTCAGGAAATCATATGTGAATTTTCACTTTCATCCCCGGAAGTAGTTCGATGCTCGAAATCTGAAAAGAAATTTTTCCTACATGGACTGTTTGTCTATCATTTAAGCCACAGAAGATTTATGCCTATTAGAACTTACCCTCAAAGTATTTCAAAGCATTTGGATCAACAACTGAATATTTGCGCAGTTGCTGGATAGAAGTCCTTTTCGACATCTGACTTGGCTCCACAGTTAGGAAAGATGTTTCGGTTGATGATTCTGTATCGTTCCAAACAGGTGGTTCTGCTTTACCCGGATCAGCAGTAGAATCCGACTGTGTGATATGACCCCGTCGATGATTTTTATCACAATTATCCGTATCAAACTGAGAGCGCGTTTTTAATGTTGACCGCAGAGGGCGTGTTGATGTCTTTGGAGTATTTTGTGGATTAGAAGCTTCAACGGGAGAGTCTGCTGTTGGCAAAGTCACTTGGGAATAACGTTTTGTTATGGCAGGGTACACGAAACATTCATCTTCCACATCCGCGGAATTGTTTGCCATAGCTATATTCATCAACCTGTCCCATTGACATAGGAAGCCGCATATGAAACTACAATGTAATGGTATCCTAAGCACACACAGCTCCCATCCCAAATGGCATGCTTATGACATCGAGGTGCCGGGAGCTGGGGAAATTCCACCGACCAATCGGAAAACGGTGGTCCCGACTGCGGGTTTTCTCAACCTTTTATTCGATAACACGAACTTCTCATCTTTTGAATTTAAACGTGGAGAAAGGGGGGAGGTACGCAAATTAAAGATCTATAGTGAATGCGCTGAGCGATTCCGTTAGAATTTGGCACATTTGGGATAAAAAAACCTAAGTAACATTGGGCAAATAGGGGATTTTGGGCTAAAATCAGAAAGAATAGTTTAAAAGATCATATTTAAGTTATTTATAACAATACGGACTGCTGAAATATCACAAAAATTTCCAAAGTGATGGTTTTGTTTAAATGCACCAATTTCGATCATTGCTGTTGGGAGTCGCGGCCTCTGCAAGCAACACGCTGGTTGTAAATAGTGTAAATAGTTGTAAGTTGAAGTTTAGAACTGAATGTTGCAGTTAAATGATAGAAGTTGTTTAATAATTACTGGAAGAATAATTTTAAATGGCTTTGAGTATCGATCCCTGGAAATAGAATAACTTTCTGTGCCTTCTAAATACAGTTCCGGTTCCGTTATGTGACTAGCTTTAGAGGAAGGTCAAAATACAACTGAAGACTTCCTCCTTACACTTTTGACCTAATATTTATTTAAAATACTACTACAAGCGCATCCCTTAGATATATTCACCTATAAATTTCCCTGCGGTTCATTCAGAACTATGTTATTCCCCCAAATGTGACTTTTCGGAGGTGGTGCAGGTTACTATTACCTGCTTTTTGTGCTTCTTTCACTTTGGCTTTTATTTACGCTCTCAATTTTTTCTAGGATGCATGGGATGATGCTTCGGAGCCCGACTCAAGATCGTAATAATCTGGAACTCGAGACCAGCATGTCGGGCATTTACATCAGCTTTTTTCGGCTCTGGGATGAATCTCATTCACATACGTTTATCGTCTTTCTCCTAAGCGTATCCAAGAGGATAAATCGTACTGTTGAAATATGTAATAGTCCCCCACCTGAATGTAGTGAGGTTAGAATGAAGAGCTTACTTTTTCGTGAACATAATCGATGTTTCGAGTCTGTATCTCAGAAGCCGTCTACCAAACAGTCACTCAACAGTCGTCCCCCGAATGCTCATTACATATCTGTCTGGCATAAATACAAGCTTTAAGTTTTACTCTAGAGCTAATTCCATTATGAGGCTGTCAAGGTCTGAAACTCATCTACCACATGTCGTGTATCCTATCACACTTGCAGGTCGGGTGCTTACTCCGTTTGCTGCAGTATTCGCTAAAGAACTAGAGGATACTTCAGAAATCGTATAACTCCCAAATGTTTGGGCAACCAAATGGCCTTGGTCACTCAAATCACTCGAAACCTCTTGCATATCTAACGAATATCAAATGGTCACTTTTATGTGATAATATGTAATCCTGCTTTCGGTTTATAAGTTTGCGAATCCTCCAGTATGTGTATCAGTTCGTGTGCTTTACCTAAGAATTATTTTCGCGGTTCATTCTAAGAGCTCCATCGAACTCCGTGGATAACTTCAGTTGCCGAATCGTTTCAGTTCTTTCCAAGCACTTCGTTCATGTTTGGATCATGGCGTTACCGAAAGCTCTGCCATTGCGTTCTGATCATCCATCCTGGTTCAAGTCACTCCAGCTTCATCGATCGCCACGCTGTTTACCTACACAATTAAACATAGTAACCTAGTTTATATGAATTCTGTATATTCCCTTTTAATTTGCTCTAAACATTCCAGTCATTATCTGGCTCTTTTATACAAAGAGCATGGTTAGTAGTTGTGAAAACGGAAACTATGTTCAGACAGCATTCGTTGGCAGTGCTGACAGAGCTGACATCAGATTGTTTGTCATACCGTTTTTACCACTAGTGATCCCATCTGTGGGTGGTGTGCACGTATATACTTGAATGATTAGCGTAAAGGATATATATATATATATATATTCCACCGAACGCCTCAGTACAGTTGGGGTGGGTGTCTCGGGTTGTGGCCGGTCACTACCCCCTTACACCTCGCGAAATGCTCCCTTATGACTAAGCTTCTCAAATAGTCTGCTGAAAAAGCCAGACTTGCTGCCTTCCCATGGTGGAGGTGTTTTCCCACCAAATTGGGAGGACGAAAAGCCAATATCCGGACTATATGTATTAGATATTTTTACCCCGGCTTGTGAACAAGCGTGGTGCCAACGCCACAACAATATTAACAATAACAATAATAGGGGATATATGGATTGGGGTAAAGAGCGAAGTGGAGAGGGTGACAGTTAAATACGGGACTATAACCGCATTTGTCAACCACCGACCGTTCATCTAGTGGGGTTGGCTAAAACCCTGATTCCAAGAAGTGTACGAACCATACGCACCATCCTGGTTGCGGCAGTGGCCACCGGCTCAATTGGGCATTGAGGTGTATTGGACACCTTGGACATTTGACCCTGCGCAAAGCACGTCTGATCCAAGGAACTGGATACCGGTCTCCAACGGTTGCGGTTTTCACACCGCGTCAGTGCCTCGCGAGTCACGCTTTGGTTGGCTGAAGGCCACGGTTGTGAATTCTCTAATGAAATTGACCTGCCTTGTCTTGGGCAACCTTGTCCTCGGGGTACGGATAGGGGAATACTTTCACCGTAGAAGGTCAGCTGTGAACAAGTTGTGGCATACCGCAACAAATAAGCATTCGCGAACGAACAGCGTCTGCACTTTCCCGGGTGTGGTAGGTTTCAGGCTGATTACCTGGCTCGTTTTGGAAAGCGGCATAGGCCCGATAACAGTGTCGCGACAAAGGTCGATGTGACTGGCCTTTAAAACTAAAGTCATTGACCCCCTCACTCCCGAGGCGAGGGATTACTTCCTGCTGCCTTGCAGTTCGCACTTGGTTGTGCAAAGACCTGAGGTGCGCCTTCAAAATAAAGAACGCCGAGTGACGCTGGGAACGTCTCGTACCGAACTCCCAAGGAATTCCATGATCATGTCTGAAGCCGGCTTATCCTTTACAGGGAGCCAACCGCAGTAAAGTAAAGTAAGTTGGTTAACTTGGCGTTATTGTTCCCTCTAGCAAACAATGAACTTAATCACTTACATACAATTCGTAAATGTCCCACAACATATGAATGGGATCGATAAAGTGTGCTCATAGAGCGAATGGGCATGTTACTTCCCCGTTCCCCTGATCGAGGAAGGGTATAAACACGGGGTCCTCATCCGGAACCATGGGTTAGAAAGCTCAGAGTCTCTAGTTCATTTGGGCCTGTTCATCCAGCTCATCGGCTCATACGCCTTATGCATGGGGTCAAACGTCCCAGTCGAGCTTGAGACCACTGCCACAACTGAGATGTGAACAGCAAGCCGGATTCCGGCCTGGCCGTGGATGAATTGATCAAAATTTTACGTTGCGCCAGATCGTTAATCTGCGCTACACCCACTGTCGGCCAACGATCGGAGTATTCCTTGACCTGAAAGGAGCCTTGAACTCAGTCGACCGCGAAGCTCCCTTTTTCAAAAAGGAATGCCCCAGAAGTACGTTAACCTACTGAGGTCACTGTACTCACAGACTTCCGGTCGTGTAAGGGTTTACGACAAACTAAGTAAGCCGTTCGTCACCAGCAGCGGTGTCCGTCAAGGATGCCCTCTTTCGCCTTTCCTATTCAATTTCGTCGTAGATGAAATACTGGAAAACGCACTAAGTGGACTCCAACGCGTAGATATTGAATGGGCATCTGGAGAAAAGCTGTGCGATTTAGAGTACGCCGATGACCTCGTCTGTCTGTTCGAATGTATGGGGGACGCGCAAAGCGCACTTGATAGTCTAACAAGTGCAGTAGCCACATACGGTATTATGTGCTTTGCACCTTCAAAGTGCAAAGTGATGCTGCAGGACTGGGTTTCGTCTACTCCCACTCTGACACTAAATAGCCAGGATTTAATTGTAGTGGACTACTTTTTCTACTTATGTAGCTGCGTGACCAATGACGGTAGTGCAGCAAAGGAGATAACCGCCCACAGTTCAAAGGCGCGAGCAGCATACGCAGGACTGAAACACCTTTGGCGTAGACGCGACGTTACGCTGAAGGTGAAAGGTCGCGTATATTGTGCAAGCGTTCGTTCAGTCCTGCTTAATGGTTTTGACACCCTGAATTTGCGACCAGAAGATATCCGTCGACCGGAAGTTTTCGATTATTGATGTTTACGCAGTTTAGCCCATGTTGGATGGAGNCATACGCAGGACTGAAACACCTTTGGCGTAGACGCGACGTTTCACTGAAGCTGAAAGGTCGTGTATATTGTGCTAGCGTTCGTTCAGTCCTGCCTTATGGTCGAGACCCTGAATTTGCGAGTGAAGGATATCCGTCGATTGGTAGTTTTCGATTATCGGTGTTTACGTAATTTAGCCCATGTTGGATGGAGCGAACGGGTTAGTAAAGTGGAGTTGTGTTTGGGAGTCTATCAGGTATAAACCTGCTGGCACACCGAATTCAGATTAGTAGACTTCGCTGGCTAGGACACTTATTGCGTATGCCCAGCTGTAGTCTGCTGCACTGCGCTTTATTCGCTTTAGCTAATCCGGGCTGAAGGAAACCACGTGGAGGTCAACAGATGACGTGGAGATGAGGCCTGACGAAATGCACAGAGCCATTAGATAGAGTAGGTCTCTCGCCTTCTAGGTTGGGGTCCGAAAGACTCTACAACTGGTTGGTTAGAGATATTGAAGGTTATGGCAGCGAACTGACAGCAGTGGCGTTCTTGTCGTTTCTTACCAGGTCAGAATGCCTAAAACGGTATGTATGCAGAGTTCGATTACGTACTCTATGTTGACCATAGAGGTTCACCTTCTGCCTTAAAATAGGTCTAATCCCTATCCACCTTAAATTTTACCACTAACCTTGTATACATTGCGAGTTTGGCAGCGATCAGTGAAGTCCACCTCACTGCATTTCGCTGTACGAAGAATGATGATGGGGAGTTTAGATTTCACATGACTTCTTGGTTGGTTTGCAATCATGGTGTTTAGCCAACTTCCCGACATTATATATATATATATATATATATATATATATATATATATATATGCCTGTACACCTGATATATTTTTGTGTTAGTTTATCGTCATTTACGGGACACGGGATTTCAGCAGGCACCATTGGTTTTTATACTGGGCTGTCTCCCATCGTCTTTAACCAAGGACAATCCTCATCCCTTGGATCCCAACC
>UZAN01051895.1:0-10695 GCA_900618425.1 Echinostoma caproni | reverse complement strand
TTCTAACTGTGAACGTTAGAGAGGGCAGTAAGGGGGTGGTCTGGGTTCTGTGAGAATGTGCATGCGGTGATTCACTTGAGTTTTACTGTTGCAGTACGATGTGAGAGAAAACCCGCAACCCAACCCTGAGACTTAAATCACATTAGGCCTCGATAGGTTGTGCGTGATAGTAAGCCACAATCTGTCAGACCACTACCGATATCTGTGAAGATCACAGTCACTAGTGCATCTCTGGCTTTTGATATTGGGCTCATCTCCGCATGAGATTGTCCCAATCCTGTTTGAATGCTTCGAAAATTCCTCTTTTAATCCCTCTTAATCAGGTCCCCTCTTCTCCCTAATGTTTTTTTAACTCGCTGCAACATTTAATTGATCGCTTGATGATATCCAATCAAAATACCCTACTTCAGGAACACTCCAAGAACTCGTGCATAGCTACGAGCAGATTTTGCGCATCAAAAACGAGCTGGAAGATAATGATATAAGGCTGTTTATAAAGTATGGAAAAGTAGGACTACACCTCTACAGCACGTTTCTTATGGTATTACTTGGAAGTTATCAGGCAACCCATGCATTATCAGAGATCCGTACGAGCTTTTTTTTAGCTCATCTACCTTGGTAAACTGTGGATGACCCTGAGGATGTTTAGTTGTGCCCATTTCGGGAGCACTAGTGAAAGTTATCTTTAGTTAGTACGTCAGTTGCAATGGCTGAAATCATGGGGATATGAGCAGTTAAACTGTAGTATTTAAATGGAGATATAAATCAGAAGTTGTAAGGGACATCGCTGTTGGTGGAGAAAATGCTTTCTCCTCAAGTCTTTCAAATGCACGCTCTACTATCAGTTTGATCATTGTATTTTAGGAATTGTTGTTCTAATCATTCGCTTTTTCAAATGAACCGTCCAACTGTAAAAAGTTGGATAATTCCAAGACAAGTCAAGGTAAAACGTAGAAGGTAAGATAGAAAAAATAGGTTTTCCTATTGACAGTGTGGATTGCAATTCGTCTGCGCAATGGATCCAGTCATCTATTTTATCGGATGGATCAGCTCACAGAAAGAAATCTTTTCGTCGGATGTGTAATGCGCCATCCTCCATGGAAAAGCACGATAGAGAGGTTCTTCCTGTAGTGTCTCCGACATCAAGTCCCGAGGATGATTGTTTTACCTACTCAGGACATGAACTTCTTGTGATCGAATCATCAGAACAATGCGTGAGTCAGTTTTCCTTAATTTAGTATCACGTGGAATGAGTGTTGACATTAGGAACCATGAAGTTTCGAGCATTGCATTTGATGAACCGTATCGGGTATTACTGGTTTGCCAGTCTTCATAAAAGTTTGAGTATTATCTGTGAAACAAGCGGTATTTCCAAAAGAACCGTTTTTCAAAAGACCGTGTCGCAATATTGCATTTATACCCAGGACGACTTTGCTGCATCTCAACATGGTGCATACTGCAGAAATGCAATGTTTATACAGGCCCATAACATGACAGAAAAGTAAAATCCATACACAGTGAAATACATAAAAATCATCTGCCATGTAGAAAAGGAACAGATTCGATTGAGTCTAACGGTATCCGTCCATTACTGCTCTGCACAACCAACGTGTCTTTCACTNCTTTCACTTTTCAAGGAAATGTGTACAGGCAAATCGGTGTTATCACAATGGGCAGCCTGCTAGGCCCAATCCTGGCAGACTTGTTTATGGCACATCTGAAACAAAAAGGAA
The DNA here is from genome assembly GCA_900618425.1 of Echinostoma caproni. NCBI lineage: Eukaryota > Metazoa > Platyhelminthes > Trematoda > Plagiorchiida > Echinostomatidae > Echinostoma > Echinostoma caproni. The sequence goes on along the minus strand of UZAN01051895.1, from coordinate 8,962 downwards.
CTAATATTGTGGAGCGTGCTATCCTGTACAAAAGATACGTGGTCGACACCCTGGTTATAACAGAAAGCTTGATAGAAGCTACGTTAATTATGGATGAACTCAATAGACCACATCAAAATTTACGGTTCACAATGGAATCTGAAGCCAAAAAATACAGTTTCCTTGACCAGAAGAGAAAACGGAACAATTTATCGATCCGTTTATCGAAAAGAGACCTGGACAGGCCAGTATCTACACTTCGAAAGCTTCGTATCCCTGGAGTATAATCGTGGTCCTGTTCGGACCTTATTTGACACGATAAGACAAATCTACGCGAAGGGCAGAATTGAACAAGAAGGCTAAAATTTTTCGGAAATTTTTAGCAAAAACCGCTTACTCCAAAGTGTTCGTTAACAAGCACAGCAAACCGAGAATTGTGAAAGACCCGTTTACGTCTTTTCCAAAGTTACGTGTCACATTGTGCCTTCACCTAAAGGTGATGACGTAAGCCGTTTGTTCAAGAAACAACTGAATTCATCAATCGCTCGAAACTTCTATGCCGCTGACTTCCAGATCGTCTGCCGGACAACTAGAATACCCACATCCCCGGCGAAAAACGTCTGCCACTGCACGCCAACTCCAACCTGATCTACCAATCATAATATGGGTGCAGAGCGACCTATGTGAGCAGAACACAGCGACAATTACGCAGTCGGGTGGTGGAACATATTCCAAATTGGGTCCAAAATCAAATGACGCAGTCAAGGTCAAGTCCGCCGCATGGAAATGACGGTTGAAACCACAAGAAATTATCCTCAACCATTGCTCGAATTCTGCGGACTAGGCAACACCAGATTGAACGAAGCACGGCGTTTTGAATTATCTACAAGTCACTAGTTGCGGGATAGTTAAAGTTTGCCGAAGCGATTATTATTGACTGAAGGAACACAACAAAAAGAATTTGATGTTAGCTTGTCCTCACCCTAGTGACATGTTCCTTTTACCCCTCCCCCTTTTTATATTCGGTCTGTTTCAGTGTATTTTATATTCAATGTATATCTCTAGATAATGTATTATATGTATAATATTCATCCCGATTACTTGAAGATTTGCGTACTCCTAACGAAGACCGCCCGAGGTGGCCAAAACGTAGAAAAATACATAACTTCTGTTCACAAGCAATCCTCGATTTTACTTGAAGTATTTTACTTTACTTTATTGCTGTGCTATACCTCTATATAAACATTACTTTTCCTGCAGTATGCATCACGTCGAAATGCAACGAAATCATCCTGGACGTAAATTGCGCAGTATTTAACACGGTGTTTTCTTTTGAAATTAATCTCGTGACATGCTTGCTTCAGTCTTCTCACACCTCGTCCCTCGAGATCAGCGTTTTTCACCAGAAAAATGGATCGTAAATTAAATAGAGCTCGCAAAAGCCGAAATGGAAGCGAAGAATTCCTACTATCCGGAAAACGTGACATAATTCCCTCATGACGTCTTGCCCGGCTAAATAAGCTGATTGAACGGCTTTGTGGATAATACGCCATCTTTCGATTCCCGCAATTCCTGCATTTCGCTTGTCATCAAAAATGCTGCTGTCAAAATTGGAGTTAACTTAAATATGATGAAGATTTTATGCTCGTGGACTCTTCTGTGCACTGAATGTTAATTATTTAATCCTATGTATATAGTTATATATGTATGTAGTTATAGAGATATGCCGATGTCGTTAGAATATACACCATAGCTATGTCTGTCCAGTAAACCATTATCCTATCTCTTTTGAAGTCCAGCTACACAGAAGCTGTGGATGACCATATATCTGATTCCTGTTCACTTCCTACATCGCAACAACAAACACTGGAAGATTTGGAAAATCCCCAGACCGAAGATGTCAAATTGTTTTTCTCCGAATCCAATCGTGGTCCCTTTAGGGACACGTCAACCTTGGAATACATGAATCAGCTTCAGCGCGATACATCAGAGGCACCCTACGTATCGTTGGTGAGTAAGGCTCCTCGTGAGGTTCAGTCTAAGTGAGTTCTTGACTAATGCAGTTGTGAGTTACCTTTTTGTCTGCATCTTTCTACTGGAATAAATTATTTTTAATCCTTCATTATCCAGAGTGATTTATAGGAAAAAGGGTAAACGCCGTGATCCGCAGACGTGCTGTAAGATGAGGGTGATATGAGAAAAAACGTTCACCACAGATTCAGTTTGTTGATTATTGTTTTGCAGATTTTGAAGTTGTAGATGCAAGGAAAATGGACAGGAGTGAAATGTTGCACAGGCTAGCTGTTTGAGTATAAAAGAGGACTGGAAGGCAGCCATGCGTAATCTGAGAATAGGCAATTGATTAGGGTAAATGGAAAGGCGTCATGTTTTTCTTTGTTAACTATAAGAATGTTCAAGAGTTCAAGGAATTCTGTCGGTTATTACAGCGTTCCACCGTTTACAATAACAGGTTTCATTACTGGCTAACTGAAATTTCTAATTCTATTAGAAGGGTTTTCGATGAGTGATCGGGAAAAGTCGGTAGCTAGCTTTTCTGATTCACTGATTAATTTCGTAAGTCAGTTTGTATGGAGGCGTATTCAATGGAAAGTAATGATTTTGAGCGCAAATCTACAACCGTTAACATCTTGTGGTCTTAGACTAGCTGACCGCTCGTGCTACAGCAAACAGCTGAGCCGCAGAACGTAATTCCAGCCTCGGATAAAAGGACTAATAATACCAATGGGAATGTTTTCACTTCCTTTTTATTTATTGAGCATATAAATTTGCAATCAGCTTTCAGGAATGGGATGTAGCCACAGGAAATACTGGATTGGGAAGTCAATGACAGAAAAACAATGTGTACAGTTCATTTCGTTGGGTGATGTACAGAAGATTAGTCCGGGCAGTGGTTCAAAGTTATGTAATAAGGAACTAAAGAGGATGAATTGTTATTTATATGTATAAGGATGTGCGTTAGACGAAAGGAAGTATGTTGCAAGGTGATAACCATGGCAATAGTAACTACCTCACAAATTTCGTTTGCACGAAGGGGTCAGGCTTCAAACTGCTAATGATAACCACCTCGGGGAATGCAAACATCCCTGGGCTTCAAAACTTGACCATGAGCTTGTCAGTGCAATGTCCGATATCCATTCTAATCAATTTCTGACGTCATCTATGTGAACTGTTCCCCTATTGGGTTTCGCGTAATTAGCATCAACTCTCTAACTTTCTTAGTTGACCGATTTTGACCACAACGATTTTTATACCCATCACAATTATTTCCAGCACCTTCTAAAACACTACTCTCCATTCTCCTGCTCAGTCCTCAGAAGATTTTTACATTACGCAATACTGAAGCATTTTTTACTTAACCCATGTACTTATGTAATTGTTCATATACGGTATTGCAACATTTCAAACTATTTACCGAGCATAAAGGGATGATTGAATCCCCGCGAATTGACGGCCAATATAAATTGTGCTCGTAATTCGTCGATTGCTTTTATCCGTTTGTTTGGTAAAATCATTTATCACGACAAAGTAGCGACTTTCTCGGGAAGCGATTCCAAAGGTGTCGTTTCAGAAAACACGTTATAGATGTAGAAACTAATGTATGCCCACTTTTGAGACCGATCCTTCCGTCATCCTAACTGTATCACATATTACATAAGTTCATTTTATGTATGATAAGAAAAAAACAGTGCCATTTTATTATGTTCTGTTGATTGAAAATAGCGGAAGTGTCCTTGAACGACTTCGTAAATTGCAACGTCGTTTGAATTCCGATCGCTCAATTTGGCTCCATCAACGCGCATTATCCGGAAACGAAGGTAATTTAAAAAAGCTGCAGTTTTCCCTTTGAGCTTTTCTTGTCAGTAAAGCTATGATTATTTTATGGGTTTGATACTACGCGGTTATTCAGGTTAAAATACAGGGTTTTGTTCAGTTTTTTTTTCCGGAGCCTTACGTTAAAAAACCTGACCGTTAAGGTAGTAGGTTGGGGTAGGTAGTCTGCAGTCCTCTATGAACCGGCAACTGGCAGACCAGTTCAAGGCCTGGTTCGTGCTCATGCAGGTAAGCGTTTTGATGAGGGAATTCCATGATGAATCTCGCTGTCGAATTCGGGTTTGCATCGAAGGTTGGAATCACTTTGAGCTGGGTTCTCCTAAAGTGATTGCCATTCAGCTCAGTGGAGAGTGGCGAGAATTCTCCTTTTACCTTCCACCTCCGTACACATTTGACGCTGGCTTTAGAGCAAGTATAGTTTCAACGCGTCATTGATGAAATTGAAATGGAAGCAGGGATTTGAGTAAAAAGGAAGAAAATGATNCAGTTTCTCTTCAACGTAGCCATAGATGATGCCCTGCAATCAAGTTAATTAGGGTGAGAAATGCTGAGATTGAGCTCTCTCCTGGGAAAGAGTTAGATTTGTAGTAAACCGATGAAATCGCCTTGCTCCGTGATACGAGGCGTGCTAAACGGCTTGGCAATCTCAAGTTATTCAGTATGGTGTGCGCTTTGTCTCTGTCTGCACTTTTAATGAGTAGTTCTATTGGAAGGGAGTTATATAATATCTAGCGATTGACTGGACAACTTCTGATCTATAATTCCCTATTTGTAAACTTTGGATTAGATTATAAGAATAGCTTTGGGACTATTATCTTAATTATCCAGTTTTCTTTCGTAAGGGAGAGTTCTTATCGTATACTCGGTCAATCTCGGTACCTCTCAACAACAGCAATCTGCGACTTTGCTGACTGTTGACCATTGCAACATTTGTTGTTCAGTAAATAGATGCATGTTTATTAAATGTTTGGATTGTTTCATTTCTTATTGGAAACCCATCAGAAGGATTCAATTACGTTCGCTTTTTGATGATAACTCGCCGCTTTTTCTTCCCACAGTGCTTACAGGTAGAGATACCACACTATTTCGAATAGACTTGAATCAGCATTTCCAGTCGGTTGGAATTCCAGGAGTGGTTGGTTTCCGTGCTACTTTAATGGAACCTCCCGGAGAATCTCTAGGAGCAAATGCGGTCCAAGAGAAAAACGAAATCGCATCTCGGATGAAACCTGTCATTCTTTTTTTGCCAGTTTCCGGTGTGCATTGTCGTTCGGGTCCACTTGATCGGGATTCCACAGTTTTACTTGGGGATACGATAAAACCGGGTGATGTCTTGCGTGCCTTTTCACCGTGGTGAGTCATTTCGTCAGCAAACTCGTTTTTAGGTCTGGATGAGTTACCACAATACAAGTTCTCACCGTAACTGCCTTTAAATGTCATACCTTTTTCAGTAATACTAAAAACCATTTATGAACGTCTTAGAAATTTATTTTCAGCTGTTAGACTTCGTTGAGTAAAGGGGCAATGCGAAACTTTTTCAAAAACCGTATTTTTAATATTTTGTTTTTATTAAAATATTCCTCCATGTTTTCCCACATATGAGTAGTAATCATCGTACAGCGTAATACAGTGAAGCAAATCCCACTGATTGCAACCAAACTCATATTGCATACAAGGTAAGTGAGAATGTATAAGGAGGACAGGGATTGGACCTATTTTTAGGGACGGGAAAAGAAAGCAAACCTCTATGTTCAAACCACAGACTTTTCAGTCCGGCTGCGCAGACATGGTGTTTCAAGCATTCTGGACTGATGAGAAATGACAGCAAGATCGCTACTGCTGTCGGTTTGCTGCGGTGAACTTCATTGTTTCCAACCGTCCAATCGTGGTGTCTTTTGGACCCCAACCCCGAAGACGTGCGACATCTACTCTATCTGGTCACTGTGTGCATTTCTTCACGTCATCTGCTGGCCTCCACGTGGCTTGCCTCCGTCTGCATCGGCCACTGCAAATAGGGTACGATTTAGCAGGCGACCGTTATAAACACCTAAAACGTGTTCTAACCAAGAGAGCTTACTGAGCTGAAGTCGATGCGCTAACGAGTTCATGTTCGATGCACTCCCAAACGCCGGACGACCTACTTTTAGGTTTCTAATCCGATCACTCCATTCCACCTGGGCCAGATTACGTGGGTGTCCAATGTTAAAAAACACTAGGTGACGGATTTCTTCTATTCGCAAGTGCAAAGTCTCATAACTGTAAAGCAAAACTGATCGTACAGTGTCGCAGTAAACGCGATTTTTCAACTCCAGTGAAAAGTCACGTCGTCTCCAGATATTTTTGTCCGGCGTACGTTGTTTGAGCCTTTAAAGCGCTAGCGTCGTTGGTCACACAGCTACCCAAGTACGAGAAGCAGTCTACCTCAGCTAATTCCTGACCGTCTAGTTTCCGAGCAGAAGTCGGCGACATCCAGTCTTGTAGCCTCACTTTGCACTTGGAAAGTGCAAAGCACATGCCGAACGGAGCGACAGAACTTGCTAGACTATCAATTGCTCTTTGTGCATCCTCCATACATTCGAGCAGGCAATCGATGTTGTCAGCGTACTCGAAATTACACAGCTTTTCTTCAGTTGCCCATTCAATACCAACATTTTAGATACCATTCAGTGCATTCTCCATTATTGCATCTATAGCGAAATAGTGCACTCTTGACGAACACCGTTCCTAGTTTCGAACGACCTATTCAGCTCGCCGTAGACCCTTACGCTACCAGAAATATGCGAGTCGAGTGACCTCAGTATGTTCACATACTTCTGCGGTGTTCCTTTACGGAGTAGCGAACCTATAAGGGATTCGCAGCCAACTGAGTCGAAGGCTTCTTCGAGGTCAAGGAGCACGACAACCGTTGGTCGACGGCGTGTATGGCGTAGTTCCAGGACTTGACGCAGCGTGAAGAGTTGATAGATACAAGCGCGACCTGGTCGAAATCTTACTTGTTGTTCGCGAATATTTGTCTCCCTGAACGGTGTCAGACGTCGAAGTATGACGGGGGCTAATATCTTGGTGACGATTGGGATCAAACTTATTCCGCGGTGATTTGCGCAATCGTTGCGAGATCCCTGTTAGAAAATTGGAGCTATCAGTTATTCGCTTCAGGTTGACGGAATGCGCTCTTGTGACCAGATGTTACGCTTTAAATCGGTAAGGGAATCTACGAGGTCATTGCCCTCCATCTTGAAAAGAGTAGGAGGAGGCCAGTCGGGTCCTGCTGCTTTTCCTTTCTTCAGGGCTTGAATGCTTGATTGTACTTCCGCTTCAGTAGGAAGTAATGGTGGAAGAAGAATCAATAGTGACTGGTGTTTGAATGCAAACTGGTAGGTATCATTTTGCTCTTCTGTGAGTAGTAATGCTCTTGAGGTGTTTGCAGGATCCTTTTAAAAAAAGCTCGCCAATCCGTTTTACCACTCTACACTCCGCATTCGATCACGTACACGTAGGGGAATGGTGCATACATGAGAATTTAGATGCAATGGAATCCGGTTGGTTTTTTCCGTGCGCATATTGTGACTACTCATGAGCAGTACTGTCTTGTGCTGTACAAAATGTGCATAACTGCATACATTTCACAGAAAGGTCGTCGGAAACCAATCGTCAAGTTCGACAGAATTTATTGTAAAAGGAACTGAATTGCAAAATTCACAGACACCAATTATTGTCCATTTTGAGGTCAAATGTTACCTGTCACCCTCTGTTTATTTCCCGGGGTTTTTGCCCGGTGTTTTGAATGTATTTCTGGTCTCTCGCAATCTGCGTACTCCTTCGAACGCTAAAAACCATGAACGCTGTACTCCTAACGAGAACACTGTCCAAGAAATACCTAGAAGTTATCGCAAAAAATTCTACAATAGTAAAATGCGTCGTTTTTCCTTTTGGAATTTGCATATTGAGGCAATCTAAAATCCAACGCTCACCTATTTGTTTCTTTGTTTATCACTGCATTTCCCTCATCATACTTTTCTGATTGCTTGTGAGTTTCCCTGGCCTCAGCAGAAGGGATTCATTTCTCTTCGTTGCCGCCGGGCAATTAACAGCCGTGTTTCTCTCATTCTTATGGTCGCTGTAATCAAATTTCTGTGTGATCTCATATTCGCTTGTCTGAGATTGTCTTAAAAGTTCCGCGCATTGTCTCAATCTGAACCTAGTTATCTGATTTTTCCATGCCAGTGAGGTGAAATTTCTCCTACAAAATAAAAAAGAACGCGAACCGAAAAGCGTGTATTTTATTGTAATAACTCGTTTCGGTATACGTATCTACAGCCTTTGGGCTATGGTTAACTTGACGCAGACAACCAAAAATGAAACGTGTCAAGCGTAAATATCCTTTACATTTTATATAAGAGTATAGAGCAGCGTATTGAAGGTGATTTGGCTCTGGTAGAAATTTATCATCAGAAAAAATACCAAATTCGGTATGATATCAATGAGATTATGTTCACAGAGTATATGATAGCTAACTCACGACGGGTGAACTTTAAGTAGTGTTAAAGTAGATCTAGGAATTTTACAGAAGATTAACAAATTGTCCTTAAAAGAAACTTCTGCTATTTGACGGTTTCAGCCTTGGATGTCATCATCAGTGCTAGTTTCTTTTCCCAACTCAGGATTAAAAATATGCTTGGTTAGTCGTAGAATCCAATAGTTCGATGATTATCTAACCTCATCTAATTGATTCAGTAATCTCCGTTATTTGCACAATAACCTCAGCTCTCAAAATAGACTATTCATTATTGAATAACCAACATTCTATGCATGATGCAGTTTGATTTCGGTTAGGCGGTGCTTTGTTAGAGCTCGAAACAACTTCCGTGGCTGGATCCCGAAGTCAGTGTAATTGGAATGTTATCGTTATCGTTATGCTGCCCAAGAACAATTTTCACCAGTTTATGAATTTTCGTGGTAAAATGCTCTATGGATAAGAATGGGATCCAGATCAATGGAAGAATAGAGGCGAAAATCTGGCATCGAGGTATATTCAAAGAACACGGTAAACCGGGTACCTGGTTAGCTTGTGTGGGCATTGAACGCCGCTAATTGAAAAAGGAATTTTGGCTTCAAAAATCCTGTAAATTCT
>UZAN01051893.1:0-18321 GCA_900618425.1 Echinostoma caproni | reverse complement strand
TCGACGGTATTCAGAGGAATAGAGTTCGAAAGTTCGCAGCCTTTCACCGTAGGTCTTAGATTGTAACCCTTGGACCATTTTGGTAGAACAGGAAGAAGTGTGACTGGACGGTAGTTCGTAGGACTACTTCTACAGCCTCCTTTGTAAACAGGCAAAATGATGCCGTTTTTCCAGGATTGAGGGATCTTCGTCTTGTCGAACATTCTTTGGTATAAATGGGCAATTATTTCATATATGTAATTTGCCAAGGACGTCAGGCTCTATGGCCGGATACTGTCCTCCCCTGGAGATGAATTCTGGCGCAGCGCCAATAGTTTGTTTCTAACCTTTTCAGATTTGAACGGGAAGGTGTTCAGTTGGGGGTTTGGGACACTTGGCACAAGGTGTGGAAGCTGTAATCCGCCTTTGTTACCTGCAGTGAACACTTCGTAGAATTGGACTTTTAGGAATCTGGCTGCTTCAGCAGTAATAGTGAAAACACGTCCTGCATGTTTTAGTGCCGATATTCCATATTTCAATTTTCTGGTAGCATTGATATGCTTGGATATGCTTGATAGCTTTGGATTGACAATAAATTTGTGTCAGAGTTTCTTGAAACCTCAGTTTATCCTCTCTCGCACTAATTCTACACAAAGGCTTCTCAACATGATATAATTATCCCAAGTGTCGGGCAGTCGGAGATCTTCTGAACTCTCGCCAGGAGAAATTCCTTTGTGAAATCCATTTCTTGGTTCGACTACGGACAGGTGATAATCGTGTAGGCAACGTACCAATAGGCTTGGTTTTTGCGGTAGCTGTTATGAGTTCTGTTAGTGTTTCACTGAATCTTTTCCAGGTCTCCGGTGGATCTAGCTGCTCTTCTGGTTGTGTCCATTGTTTGGTAGTAGCAAGGTTGAGCAATTCATTGTAGTCAATAAGGGTGCGTGTGTTGGTTTTCAGGCATTTGTCTATTGAGCAGGGGTAAATGCAATCGAAAAGCAGAACCGCATGATCACTTCGTCCTAACGAAGACGTTACTTCGACCGATTCGACCATAAGCTCCTCGCTTGTCAATACCAAGTCCACTGTTGATGGTTGGTAGCCCGTTCCAAATATAGTGGGATTCTTCACGTGATTATACATCGGATGTGAGTCTATAAACTGCGATAAGTTTCGCTCGAAAGGGTGGTGATAGTTCTGGCTTTTTATAAAATTGTGACATTTGAAGTCCCCCATTATGATAACATGAGTGAATTTTACTGAGACAGCGTTTCTCATAATCTGCAAGAGTGCCTCATTAGCTAAGTCTGAGGATGCAGGAGGGCGGTAGACTACACCGATCAAACAATTGCTATCTTTGGACAGTTTCATTGTGCACCAAGTGTGTCGGGGACTGCATCGAAGAGATCGAGTGGTTCGGATTGTAGGTTGCTTCAGAAATATAGCAGCACATCGCCACCCCGTTTAGAACGATCACGCATCAGCAGCGACATTCCGGATAGGTGCATTTCAGAATCGAGAATATCGGCAGTCAACCAAGTTTCGGTAATGGTAACAACATCCCACTGACCAGTTTGCAAGAGCATTCCAACCTCAGGGAGTTTGCTAAGGAAGCTTTGTGCGTCTGTGTAAAAACAAACTAAGGAGCGACTGTTGAGGAATCCGCTGGGTTTCGAATCGTTACTTATGCCGACCAACCTGCGGTCGGCTAGCAGTAGTTTTTTGGGGAATCGGTTCTGCTGCTGTGGGCCACCGAAGAAGTAGAGGAAAGTGGACTGTGGTTTTCAAACTGTGGACATCGTTTTACCTCACTATTCAACAGTGGTCTGAGGCGTAATTCTGGTGATCCTTTTCTTCGGTTTTGAGACCATGCCTGCAAGACCGATGTGACCATTTCCGGGGTACTGCGGGTTACTTTCATAATCGTCCGGGCCGTTTCCAAGGTAGTTTGCTGAACACGGAAGTCGACTGATTGAGGTAGTGAAAATATCGTGGTATCCAATCAACTTTTGAATAAAACTCCGCTGTTTACAATCGTTTTGTTGACATGTAGATTCGTCCGGATCGTTCAGTTTCTGGTCTCCGTGAATCAAAATAACTCGTTTACTCTCCAACTCACGGGAGTCTAGTTCGAGAGATGGCCCATACGTTCGATCCACCGTCCACCAGGAAGTACTCTTATACGACTCAAAAGTTTGCCAAGAAGGTAACCATACCTATACAACTTCAAGTGAATCCGTTGTAACTTCAAGTGAATGCAACCAATCGCACACCAATGAAATACACGAGGAATTGATAGCAGCAAATGCTTATGTTTATTGATAGAATTAGAGCATTGGTGTCCGCAGTTTGGGTTCGAGCCAATTCAGTTCTGAGCAGTACAGTACGGATTCTCGTATACTTAAATTCAATACTATTCTGATTACTACAGTTGGTTATCCACTTTGCGTTCGTTGATAATTTAATGCAGAACCAGTCCCTCGGTAGGTAGTGTTTTCCAGTGCACGCGGTGATTAAAGAGAAATCGAGGCAGAAAGTTCATGCATCGTTAAAACCGAACGATCNTTCATGCATCGTTAAAACCGAACGATCATGTAAAAACAGTAGACTAGGTTGGGCAGGTTGACATTTTGCTGATCGTTAGGGTGTAAATGATACAAGCTATCAACCGTTGGGGTCGATTCCAGTTTGGTCAAAATAATCACGTACATTTGGATTCGAGCGGAGAAACTTACTACAGTAGTCACCCCCATCATCTTATGCATGCTAAGTATCTTGTGAAGTGTGCATTTCAATGTCAGAGATACGTAAGCAATCGCATTTGATTCAAAGGAATCGGTTTTATTCGACAGAACCTCGGCCTCAACGGAATTTACTCATTGGGTTATTGTGGACTTAGACTGACTCCACTCATACAACATTCACGTCTGGGAATGTTGACCGACTTATCGATCCATCTTGGTGTGATTCGCTTCCTTCCCGGACCGACAGAGGTCAGTTAACTCTGGGTTAGTTCATTCGTATCTATGACACACACTCGATCAACGAACGATCACGAAGATAACGTTGCTGGGTGGAACCGGGGTGTGTGGGGAAGGCGGGGAGAGAACGGCCCACCTCGACCCACCCACCCACCACCCTACGGAAAAATTCAACCTTGCTCGGTAACTCGCGAAAAATGTACTTTTGTTTGTTTGCCGAGAAATTAGTTACTTCGACCTGGGGGGGGGGGGNACCCGGTCGAATCGGTGACATTTGATGGCAAAGACGCCAATCATCTTGTCGGGGTTTCCACTGGAGTGCGATTGGTTGCATTCACTTGAAGTTACAACGGATTCACTTGAAGCTGAAAAGGTATAGAAAGAAGAACGTTCTCGACGTCTTTCTCATGTTTCAAATTGATGCAACGTAATGTGGTTCCCCCGGCGTGAGCTGAGGACGGTTGACGAAATAGGAGTACGGCGCTCATCGGGTGATTGTCAAAGTTCATTTGAGTACATTGTGCAGTCCTGTGACCAAGCTCTTCCATTTGTCGCTCCCCAGTGAATTTGCTGTCACCTCTGGTACATTAGTGCAGCTTACCGTCAGGGTGAGTGATCGTAGTGGATAGATCAAAAGCAGCAAGTGTTTGAATGCTAGGAATCTCTGTACAGCTATTTCAACGTGGTTTAGTCTCATCAGCAAATGTAAATCAATCTGATCGACTGCTCATTAGTCAGTAGTTGTAGATGGTATGTTGCACTTCATCTGTGATACCCTGCGTTCCATCCTCAGAGCGGGCCATTCGATTTGGACTACTGATCAAACCCAGCAAGATCAAAACAGTTGTACAGTACCGACTAACCTATTCATTTCACGCTCCGTTTGCTTCTTCTCCGAAACACATTCATTATGTAACCATTTTGTAACACTCTCAACCAAGCACCTTGGTGTAAGTCGATGTTTTGCAGAAACGATGTGTTTCAAAGATACTATTTTTGCTCTTTACCCCGCATTTCTCACCAGTGTAATACTAACTTCAGGCAATCTTAGATCACCTTTTTGTATGCGTTATGTAGAAGAATTGATAATCAACTTCAAACAGCTTTCCGTTTCTGATGATCTGTGAATGTCATTTGGGGCCTAATTAACAGGTATTGATCGAACTTGTGCCACCTGACATTGATTTTAGAAAAACATTTCAGTTTCCAACACCTTACGTCTATACCAATAGCTATGGGTGAAGAGATTTGAATGTAATCGAGAACGTTTCCATGTGTTTAAACTAGGGATAAGTCAGCTATGTCGACAGTGGTCGTTAGTGACCAGGGTGCGGCATATATTACAGGAAACTGGCAAATGTTATTAGACAGTCTACTTGGTGGACTCCATGCAAAACTGACAGGCTCCGGTGCTCAAAAACAAAGAAAGGCAAATAAAACCCTGATAAAAATAAAATTATCATATCTGTATCATACATATCAGTCATTTTCACAAATGAATTCAAATTATGCTTTTTTTACCGAGGCCTTGTTGTTTTAGAACTGATACACCAGAAGCAACCTTCGTAACCGACAAATCGTACACTTTATTGAAATTTGGATAATAGAAGCAGAAACATTATTAGTAGAGGCATGTTGCGCCTGATGTGAGGCAATATCACGTTCGATCCCGTGAGGGAGACTCGAAACACTTGTGGTTGTAAGGAACAAATGTAATGAAAGTTAGGGCTTTGCACGAGTTTATTCAATACTTGTATTTGTGAAGCTCCCTACGCGCTTCCGATCCAGCTTAAAAACAAATATATTTTTTGTTTCGTGTTTTTCTCGTTCTGCCTTGTATCAATGTGGCTAGCGATGTCTCTATCCGGTTATCTTATTTCATTTAACCATATCCCAAAACCCTCAAGTGGTGAAAAGAAAAGACCACTTGCAAACCAGATGACCTCAACGCACAAGCACAATTGAATGAAACATTTCTATTGTTTTTCTCGGATTACGACACTAGGGGACCCTTTTTCCGTTCGCTAAATCTGTCGCAAATAATTTTGCACGGAAGGAAATTTGAGCCCACATCACTGAGTTATTTCATGAGAGAAGCGAGCTTATTTATTGCCCAAAGATATCTTTATATCATTCACAGCGGAGGGCGGGCGTGAGTCGACGACCTCTCCGACCATTTCCAACCGATTTCACTGGCTTGTGGTTGGACAGTAAAATCGATCGATTCCGGTAGATTTATAACATTGTTCTTGTGATAAATGCAAATCGTTGCTTGGAAATTCGCTTAATCGAGAGTATCATTTGATTACAGTCAGCCGATTTTATCCCTCTGATGTTTTTCTTGTGTTCAACAATACACTGAGAGCTATTGGATACACTGTAAAGGATAACATTCTACCTTGACAAACTGTTGAAAATTGGTTCTCATAGTTCGAGTGATCCGAATTCCATTTCTCCTGTTCGCCGAGCTTGGCAATTTGCTTGCAAACGTTTCATCACCAGCCGAGGTGACATCATCTTCACCAATGCTTACGGCACAATCTGCTTCCATGGCGTGCATACCATAGACCACCGATCAATCACCCGGAGGCCTGGAGGATTTCACAACAATTCGGAAGGCACATGGTGCGCATGATGATCTCGGATGCTCACAGACGTCTTACCAAGTACAAGGAGGTTATACAAGAAGAGCGGGAGAACTGTCGAACTATATTGAACGAACGACAGGTGGAACAACTGGGAGATGCAATAAGTCGACACGTCAAAAATGTCAAGAGAAAAAGAAAACTGGCACTCTCAAGAAAGCTCCACAAATTGGATGATCATANGGCGCAGCCATTTCACAAACACTGATGATGTCACCTCGGCTGGTGATGAAACGTTTGCAAACAAATTGCCAAGATCGGCGAAAAAGAGAAATGATATTCTACCTTATTCAGCCAATGCAAAAGGCCCCAAAGGAGACGATAGAAAGAAGATACAGCATCTCACTTGTGTGGCTCATTGCTCGAATTGGTCAGACTATAAAATATGCTTGCTTTGCTTTCAGTACAGTTATCTTATTGAAAAGAGTTCAATAGACTGTGATTGTTCCAATTGTTTATCGGAATCGATTAGCTATATTGTTTTTTCAATAAATGTCTTTTAAACTTCATCTTTCTTTGCAATGCTCATTTCGCAGTCAATCATGAACGCAGAAAGCAGCAGATTTGCGTTTTACTATTTTTGGAGTTATTCAATGGTGTATATGTTCAATTGGAAATCTGAATCGCTGTCATGTACTTTGGGTATGTTTTGAATGTATCGACCAACTAACGTCGGGATTGAGCAGAAGTCACATTCGTTCAGAAGCATTGCAGCCACGAATAGCGGTACAAGTAACTGGGTGAGAAATGAAATCATCAACTAAGGATACACAATATTCAATGAGTCTCAAACAGATCAAGTCCAAGAAATCTGTTTGGAATTGTGGGAAGTTGATTATTGATAGCTGAACTACGCTGGATGAGCTGGAAATGTGTTTTGAGAATATTCGAGAATACTACGGGTCAACAGCAGGAGATGACCGAGGAAATAGTTTTGGACCGTAGTTTTGTTGGACCTGCACCGCGACACGAATATGAAAGAACAAGCTTCGTAGTTTCCATACGCTGTTTTCAACGTGCTTTCAGTCTACAGAATGTTGCTTCGACTAATAACGCGTATGTATTGTATTTAGCCAACTATGCAAAGGGAAATTTCTAAAATTCGGTCATACAAACCATTAGAATGGGTATGGAAAATGCATTCGGAAAGGTTTATGCAGAACCCGAATTCATCCAGAAAGTCTGAGAGGTTAGTGTGATTTCGGACTGATGAGAAGCTATCCATGATGGAACACTGTTGTGTGCATTCTTGAGCACCTCGGTCACCAGTTTGCTAGTCTGAACCTACCGGGGGCCAAATAAAAGTCAGCTGGTCCATGGGGTTAGTTTGTTTGTGGTAAGAAAACGTTCGAAGATCTCATTAGAAGAAAAGCTTTACAGGGACGAATTCAAAATTCTCATGGTAAGAATAGACCTTTGGTCTTGTGTAAATGTGGTGATCCAGGCCTATACGATGGCGCCTACCCTGGAGCGGCGCGTTACAGTTTCAGGACATTTGCGATCAATCAAGTTTGAGTGCTGACATCAATGACACGTGCATGGCTTCTGAATACACGTCATTGGTGGATGGTGCCAGCCAATCGAAGAAGACAGAAGCAAGATTATGCAAGCAGTACTGCAATCCCATTGGTGGAAGCCCAGATAGCCATTAAGCTCCCTTTGTACATATTATTTAATCACCTTCATTTCTTTCAATAAACGAGCTACTGCTTACTACTATTCCTGTGGCCTTTTCCTCGCGTCTCGTTCTCGTGGGACATTGCGAATGCGTGCCATTGTGGTCCAGTGCTTCTGAGATCCAGGCCTTAGTGGTTGATTATTGATTCGGGTCCTGTGATTCATATTGCGTGGTTGGTGTTCCGAATTCCGTGCGTACTACTACGATCACTACAATCATTACAGTGAAGTAAATTGCAACCAGGAGGGGCTGTTGTGAAAGGTGATTGGTAGAAAAAATTCCACTTGCATCGAGCCGGGAAGAAACTCATTTTATGAAGTTTACAGGAAACAAGAGAAACGAAATCGAAGCTTGATTAGAGTTTCCCGTGTCTAAAGCTACCAGACAAGACGGAAGAGAAATATAAAATAAGATGGTTTGAGAATGAGTACACTGATGGAGAATATGACCATTGATGGCCACTAAATTGCCAAAAACAAAAACATTCAGTCAACAAGCTGCGAAAAATGTCCAAAGAGCTGTGTTGCTTGGTACGGCAATCAGGGATCACATCCCTAACAACTTTGCCATCTGATTCCATCCGTCAATTTATTTTGTCTTCACCAAAATAAACGTGATGCTTATGCATTCATATCTGTGAATTTCTAACAAGCAGATTATCACAATGACATGAACATTAAAAGAAAAGCTGGAAATGGTGCAGCTCCTCGTAGCACACCGAAATCGATGGCGAAAAACCAAAGCGTACCATTAAAAAGAGACAAGTGCATGCTGTTTTATAAGAAATTATATACTTTCTTCCTGATATGCGAATGAACGACTTATTCTGAAAAGAAGTTAGACAATACAGTTCTATTGGGAGAACCAAATTCGTTCTTCTGGTTTTTCAAATTAATCTCATGCAGCATGGTTACCAAAGGTGAGTTAAGGGAATCTTGTGCAAACCGCTAGACCTGAGCGCTTCCCATTTTATTATTTGGAAAATGGATAAACCAAAGTGGTTTTTCATAGGCTTGTTTAACCAGGATTCTTGAAAACACATCTCACAATCTCGCTGCAAAATATGCGGTACTTCAGTCATTAAATTCTGTTCTGGAAGTATACTGAATAATGGTCGCACGTAATCGTGCAATACACTGTGGACAATTAGACTGTTACGTGAGACTGAAGGCTTTCTGCCCTTCATCCGGTCAGCCCATCTCACGCATGACACTTCCTGTTTGGCCATAAACACTTAATTTGGAGTTGGTTTGTGTATGTGAACGATTATTCTGAACCTTTATATTGGAAAACACTTTTGCGTCTTTCAAATCTGCTGTATACCTGGAAAAGAAAGAGCATATGACATTGAACTGGAACTTGCTGACAGTTGTGATTTCAAATGAATTTACGTAGGATTAACGCATAAAGATAAAACACTCTATCAATCGATAATTGTACAGTTGGTGTAAAGGCTGTCCGAAGGGTTAAACCACTTGTTATGGCAGGATTTGAGTTCTCACAATGGTGCTCAAGGCCTAACAATAACTCAAAATACAATACAGATTACTCAAACGTCGTTTAACCGTTCGAAATAGCCTAGCTCCACCGAGTGCTATTAACAGTTATTCTGCCGCCTATGGAATAGACCGTTCAAAGTTTGTCTTCATGCCCAAAACGCTTCAAGCACCGAAACTTCACTACAGGTATTGACCAAACTCGTGCAACATTCTGATTTTCATCACAACTGTTTTTCTCTATACTTCATTTTACCAGCTCAATTCACTGGATTTCATATGATACTGCCCCACATCAGACGCAACATATCGGATATAATACCCACTAGTGTCTTTGTTTCCGTTTGCCACATGACATTGGAAATTACGGTTTCGCTATTTTGACGATGGTGGCTGGTGCATCAGTTGTAAAATAATAAAGTCAAAGTAGAAAACATAACTAGAATTTATTTATTAAAATGACCCATTGACTTCGTGCAGGTATTGTACTTTCATTTTGTCGATGTTCCATTTGCTCTTCTTCATTTTTGAGCACTGGAGACCATCGATTTAGGATGGAGTCCACCAAGCTGACTGCCAAACAGAATTCGTCAGTTTCCTCTAATACACCTTAACCAATGGCAATCGAAGTCGAGGCAGCTAACTTAGCCCTGTTTCTGATTTAGAAAAACGTTTTCCATTAAGTTAAAAACCCGGCTGCTGCACGGTAACTGAACCAATTTGAGGTTCAATTTGACCCCTCTATAGACTGCAAAACTTTGAAAAAATAATATTTAGACAGGTCTAATCGTTGTCTGCTACCAACTTCAAGCGAGAAGATATACCAACCTTAATCTGTAAAACATATGGCTTCATCGAATGCATTGAAAGTGTAGCAGTTACCGAAAACCTTCCCTATCATTGCTTTCTATCTAGTTCAAAGCGCATAATCCTCGTATATCAAATATCAGATAGTCCTTGTCGTACTCTGTTAACATCATGCAGAAATGATCAGTTCAGAGGAATGCCCTCGTGACTAGTGTTTCAGAAACGTTGTTTAGACTAACGGTAGCAATCTTTTGATATGCTACCTGGAAAACTATGTTACCGCAGGTTTTGTTCGTCCAGGTTTTGTCTGGGTGGAGTATAAACAAACCCCATGGAACATCAAACAAATTCGGATATTATACAGTTTATTTATACTACCGTAAGAACGCATTACATAAATACCTTAAAAGGAAAGATGCACTTCAGCCTTGAACGTTTTCTAGTAGTAAATGTTAAATTTGAAGCATATTTGTTTGTGTTGCAAGGACATTTTTGGGAAACAGCAGTCTCCCAATCAACCTGTCTTCATCCAACAGTCGCTGGGTGACATCCTGTCCGCCAGACAGTTATACTTATTCTTTTGTTTGAGGAAAATATTTTCGATCACGCGATCAGTCAAAATTGCTTTTTATGATCCATTAGAGATTGTTTGTTTGAAGGAAAAAATCAATGCTCACGTGGCATTGTTGGTTTGTAATGAAGGACTTGACTCCGTCTATCCAAATGCAATCGTTATAGGTACATCCGACGGTGTTCCATGCGACTCTGTTAATGAACAATGGCACGGGATTGAAAGAACAAAGACAACCTGAGAAATACAAACAGATTAAAGGACTGTCACGTGACTTAAAATGACCGAATTTTAACTTCAAAGCCATCTGCTCAATAATTCACTTGCTGGCACTAATTTAATCAACCTCAAAGTCACAAAGAGAAACCGAATCAAATGACTGATGACAAATTTCATTTGTAACATATTGAAAACCTAACATACGTAAAAGCAGTTTGCACTTGTTGATGATGTAAGGATTCTCGACACATGAAAGTTACTGCGTTTACATAATTTTTGCTCCTCAAAATGAGGCCAGAAATAGTAGAAAATGTTGGGGTGGGTTAGCATTGTATAAAAATAATATATACTACTTCTTTTATTGGCACAGAGTTAGATTTCAGTTCACCCAACAAAATTTGGCATTCCACCTGTATCGACCATTTGATAAACACAATGCTGCATCCTCAATACATTTCTAGCTATTGCTAAAGCGAAATTGTAGCAGAGACGACCATGATCGCCCTGTAATATCACAGAAATGAACTTAGCAGTCCCCACTTGAAACCAAATTATAATGAACTCCGAGATTCGGTGATGTAATGACCTTTACGCTCAATCAAAGCTGATTTTGCCACTCGCCTACACAACAATCAATAGAAAAAATTTGGAGTTGGTGTGAAGAGTTGGCTGCCCCTTAAACGGATAGGTAGAGTTGACTTAATTTGGTAGATACGTTTTGGTTTGGCTGCGTAACATGTCCTTCAAACTGCTTACCTTAAACATCGTTCGAACAGACGGGTATTGTCACTGCATGTCAGTGGAAGACCAATCACGGCCTCAGTCTCCGAACTCACCCTATAATAGATTTTTGTACGCTTTGTCTACTGAACATGTTGGAGAATTCATCAGGATAGACGCTTTGCATGCAATTACAGCGGAGCAGTACGAATTCTTCTACTATCGTGTCCTTGTTTTATATTCGCCTGGAACGATTGAGTAATATATTAACAAGACCGCAGGTGTATGCTAAAGACAGAAAGTTTACAAAGTCAAGGTTCTGTTCCCATTTCTTTGCAGCTGCTAAATAGTGGCATAGTCCTGACAGAATTTCGGTCCAGGAAGCCCAGACAGTCCTTCACAGCTTTAATAGCAAAATGAATCTTCAGCTGTATTTGCTTACGACAAAATATCATAATAAGTAGAATATGAATGACTGTAAACAATTTCCCTGGAAGCATTCAACCAGTTTCTCGGTTTTTGCCGCTCGTTAGGCATGCGTATCCGGTAGTTTTTGTCAGTTCATTCATATATATATATATTTATATATATATAACGCATTGAAGTGCACGGTTTAAAATACAAATGAAATGTAATACAGTAATCCGTACGCCGATTATTTGATCAGATAGTGTGACAGTCATCGTCAGACACTGTCTCCGGAAGAAACACACCCTGGAATCCTATATGTGTATCTTAACAAGTGTCGAGCATAGCATGAGAATAGGGTGTCATTCGTATTGATTCCCTTGGATGGCCAAGCTAGACAATGGCCTGTCTGATAGTGCCCTAATTGACCTTCATACACCTTCCGTTCCGCTTGAGCACTAATAAAAATGTACGCAATACCACGTAGAACGCGAATATAGGTAGACTTTGTCTGGCAGTTGTAGCATAGACTTAATACTAATGATAATCTCTCCCACGGATTTTGTTTCTGTGATGGAATAGGACAATTATTGCGTATAGACACTGCTTTGAGGCGGTAAAATACAGAGGACTGAATCCCGCTGAATGTGGTATGTGTTAACGATCTATTATGCTTGTTCACAAATTAATGCAATGGGAAAAGTCGCATTAGTCTACGGGTAAGTCTACAGCAGACCTCCACGATGAGAGGCTTACAATCTTGTCTACAATGGAAAGAATCCAGATTAAACTGAAGAGACCAACTGACCATTATTTACCGCAAACAGTTTTCTAGGACCCGTATGCTACCTTGATCAAAGGTCAGTGTTACCTCAGAACGGACACACTATTCGGGGTTCATCTGTTACTGAGACATCGCCAACATAAACCATCGCAATTATTGTTTTACCACTCAAATCCTGGATTAGTACGATTCTGTTTTTACATGATAAAGCGTGCACTACAACGGCCTGATTACCAAGAGGAAGCAGTTCTGAGTTTGATGCTTTCAAATTCCAAAACTTTTCACCCAAACCGATTGATAATCTCATGCAGCTTTACTTTCGCCAAAATTGAGAATTGTTTGAAATGTTTACAATTTAGTTAACGACAGAAGCAAACTAGCGAACAGTGGAAAATGCAATTTTACCGAAGGATTGCAAAAAGGAACCAGATTGTAAAATGCATGGTTCCGATGGAATGAAAACCTCGGCAAGAGACTCAGCCAAACTCGATCCGGATTGGTTCATTCAATTATATAAATTCATCCTCAATAGCTATAGAATTCAGCGCTTTATTGACGTGTCTGAATTATCTATCTAGCGTACGCTGTCCAGATGAGTAGGCCGCATCCGTCGATTGGAAGACCTTTTCAAGTCTTGAAAAGAATAACAAGGAATAAGTAAACCAAATTTTATAATCTCACGTAAAACTGTCAGTGACAAAAAATTCAGAAGAGTTAGGATATGATGAAAGAATTGTGTGATGCACCAATCTGAGCTAACGGCAACTTTATTTTCAAACACTGCAAATATTTTTTTCAACTTTTATTGTTATTGAATACATCCCCTTATCAACAAAAAGAACTCGATGTTGATCTGTCCATACCCTGATGATATGGTCCTTTCACCCGCCCCCGTTTTATGTTCTGTCTGTTTTGTTGTATTTTGCTTTACTTTGTCGCCATACTAAAGCCCTATATAAAGATTGTTTTGTCTGTAGTATGCACCATGTTGAGATGCAGCGCAATCGTTCTGGATATACATCGTGCAGTATTACAATATGGTCTTTTATTTGGATATCCCAACAAGCCATCCCGTCTTAGAACTTAGGTGTGTATGAAATCATATAATTACAAAGAGCACAATTTTGCATATTGTAATATAACTATTAAGCTCCTAGCAAAGGGTAGACCAAAACAGTTGATGTCGTCAATGGTGAATAAATAAACTGATTAGGATCTAATTCTTAAGTATGTTGAGAGATTGGTGAATTAGATTTGTCATTATGGCTATCGCAATCAGCTTTTAACAGTTCATCATCATCACTAAACCGAACACGACCACGTAGTGATCCGATCGACCTGATCAAAACTGTCCGACCTAAAACAGGACTGCGTCCTTATTGATGAATGAATTTCACTCGTTCGTCACCATTGTCTGTTCAACTGATTTTCAATGGACGGTATTTTTCTTGGCTCCAGAGAGCTTGCTTGATAACCATGTGGTTATCAAGCACGAAGCCTGGATGGGTACTCATAAACCGGTTTCTGAAAATTGCTGACACGGTTTCAGTGTCATTTACCAGCGGAATAAAAATATTCCGTGCTTGAATGGATATTTCAATGAATAACTAATGACAATGTTCGGAAAGAACCGAAGAACACCTTCAATCCTTATCAACTTCTTAATGTGTTCTTTTTTCATGACCACAAGAACTCGACCAGTCGTGACGGATGTTTGATGCAAATGACCATGTTTAAGTAAAAGAAAACAAAACGACAATGGAGTACCTAAAGAGTACAAACTTACGAGCTAATTTACATAAATGTATACAACACGAAGATAATACTCCTGGGGGCCCATTTCTTGGAATATGCTTTTAAGGCTTGAAGTTTCTCTGTTTTGGTGATGTACAGTCTGAAACTGTGTCCTGAGGATTTCAACAACACAAAAATGCCCGCACACAAAGGCAGCCTGGTAAAATAAATCCCGATTCCAAAAATAATGCTTTTTGAGGTTTGGCAATCCATTTTACCGACCAGATCGCTTGGCGATGAGTTACGTCCTCGGGACATCACTATCTCTATTGTGGTTTACCGTTTAAATCGCCACCGCTTTGTCTGTAAGCGTATTTGTGTCCTATTGCGTACGGTAAATGATTAAGCACACGTCCTTAAGTTCAACGATGTGACTGATTCCCTGTAGGTGCCTTGGAATAGCACCCAAGTCGTAACTATTCACACCTTTTAGGAAAATGTTCCGAGACTTGAATGTCCAAGGGTGTGTGATTTGGTCCACATACCTTTATTCGAAACCATACTGCAAACCGTAGTTAGCATTGGAGTTGATGGTACAACCTTACTGAGTCCTTCCTGAGTGTCATAAGAATAAACCTGATACCCTCACTAAATATCAGGTTGACGACATAAAAGGTTCACTCGAGAGACGATTTGATACGAATTCTTAATGAATTGTACAGGAATAAAACCAGAACCAACAATTCTTCGTGATCCTTGCTTGCATCTAGTTCTTTGAACCATCTCTTAATTTTTCAAAGTTTATACGTATAAGTGGAAATTGAGATGAGTTGTCATCGACATATGTGTATATGTGTAGCAATACTTAGGAGAATATCTACCGTTATCTGAGTCTGACTAATCAGTCTCCACATCAGTAACGAAGGCAGAGTTTATCGCCAACCAGGGCTGAACTAGAGGCGTAAGCGAATTTGGCATCGATAGCGTTCACATGCATGCTGCCGGTCAAACGGAATGAACGACAGACTGAATAGCGTTTCCATGGTACCTATGTCTGTTCCTTTTGTAAATTTTATTTTATGCATTAAGCCATTCCAAGATACCAACGTCGATTTCCTGAACCCAACTGTATCAAACAGGACTGTTATATCAGATTTTTATTCTTGAGTTTGAACGTACTAGTTCCGAAACATGGAATTTCCCTTCAAATAGTTTGGCACTGTTTGAAAGGACATGACAGTTATTCTGTGCTTCATATAATCTTTTTAGCTCTCACCATCGATCCCACTCAGTTCATTTCTCCATTCCCCCGCACCCCCCCCCCNCCCCCTTGTGCACAGTAGAAGTTCACTAGTCATTCTAAACAGTATAGCGGTTAACGACCAGGTATTTTGGTTCTATTTCGTGCGAACTGGCTATGCGTCACATCCGTTGTTAAAGTTGATGCACCAGATGGATCAACAAAAGAACCCTATCGATTCCCGAGTGCTTTCCGGACCCCTGCTTGAGAACACCGAAAGTACCCTGTGGGAATCGATCACCGGTATAAGATTTCCACAGTAGATTATTCAATCTAGCCAGAGCTAGTTTCGTCTATTATTGTTACACTTGCTGTTGTAGTTGAACCCTAAGCGATTCGAGTCACCTTTTGTAATAAGGAATGTTTGTATCAAAATAATTATGTATCTATATGATTATCACGCAGGATTGAAGTAAGACTGCGTTAGACAATAAGAATAAGATATGGCGGCGTGTGATGGGTGCGCCTCGAGTTGCAGGGCACACAACATACTCTAAGTAGATATGGAGTATGGAAAATAATAGCTAAAATGTACAGCAGCATCAACATCAGCAGCAGTAGCGGGAGGAACAAATGTTCCCATAAGTGTTCGACAAATCTCACAGAGTTCAATCGAGCATTTTGTATTTTCCTGTGTTGCTCTCATCGGTTTTAGCGCTTTCAAGTTCTATCGGCCATCACATGCACACATCTCAAACAATACAGGCCCACTTTATGTACCACATAGGGTTTCTATATTGCCCGTTCTAGAAAATTGCCTGTTTTCTGTCTGCAACAGATACACCTTGCTAGATACCTAGTGCAGAATACTTTAGTTAGAAAAAATATGTTAAAAACCATAAAATGATGCCTCCTGATGGTTTGCAGCTTTGTTTCTTATTTGTCATTTAATTTTCCATTGAGTTTAAGAAATTCAATGTCTCGGTTTGCGAGAAGTGTAAAATCCACCAACTAGATGACCAAGGATAAATTTGGCTTCTGACTAAATTCATCAATTTACCATAGAAAGGAGCAGATTGGAAACTCCATTGCATAATGCCATGCCACTCATTGAAATGTCCTTACAGTTAGATAGTAGTGATTTCTAACACGATGATGACGATTAAATTGTCAGCAACGAGAAGCAATCGAGTGCAAAGCTTAACCATCTACCCTAAAAACAAACAGTTTAGTTAAAGAAACATCTCCGAGATTATGAACCAAGAGAGAGGAAATTCTAAAAACTCAAATGAAGTAAAACGTCAATCCCAAGCAGTAGTTCTTTGAATAATTAGTACTATTTCCAATGACGAGAAAGCGTACGCTGTACTTCCATTGGGCAAAACCCGTTTAAATAAGCATCAATATTTAGTTCGTGGCCGGAATAGATCGAATAGGGAATTCGTTCAAGATTTATCTCACATTGCACCAGACTCACACACTGTTCTATCTTCGGTTACTAACCGTGTTTCCGTTCTTCACATGTCAATTGTTCCACGACCACACAGCAATTCTGTCGACCCTATTTGATTTGTCTAGATGAAGTAAATACCTATTCCAGATTTCCCATTTGTGGAAATGCAAAAAAACCATTGAGCGCTATTTCACTGCCTGCTCAAATTCACTACAAAATGAGATTGTTTCGATGGTCATTATCTCTTGTTCATCCGGATGGTTTGACTGTTATACTCAACTTGAGGAATGAACGTCCATTTGTAGGTAATGCCCATCAGGCTATTTATTGCATTGCATGCACGACCCCTTGGAGAATAACTCAATCCGATGAGATTGAATTAATGCTTCATCTGACTATTTACCAGGTGATAAACACTCCGGATTTAATGGGAACAGTGAACGAACTGGTGTGGAAAAAACAACCAGTGATTTTATCACCCTTCAAGCGTGAAACAATCATTTCATTTCTGAAAGAAAAACTAACATAACTGTGCATCCTTTTGTGTATGCCTAATATCCGAAACCCTAATCAATCTTTTCCTGCCAAGAAGACATTTTATCACTGCACGTAATCTAGGCTTTGTATTGCTGTTTCGGTTACCATAGTGCAAACTGTCCACATGCGCATCCAATTGCTTTGCAACAGCATCATCAGATACACTGACCAACGATTGGCTTAGCACATGCCACTCATGTGACGCTATGCGCGTGTGCTGTTAGCCAGTCACTTTGCACACTATCCGCAGCACTTCTGTCATCTGCTGTATTCTACTTGAAATTATTACAAGCTGGTGCCTTTATTTAGTTTCTTGAAGTCATACCATCAGGTCATCGTAAACACATCCAGGAGATTATTGTCAAAATGACGATTTTACTAAGACAGTTTGACAAAAGTTGTCACATTTATCATCTAATCTCAAACAGGTTATGTTTTCCGCATGAATGGGCAGATTGACGGGGGTTCAAGATTGTATCGGTGTCTCTTTTATCATCTCGGTACAGACATGGTCAAAATGATTGAGTTGGATTACAATGGTGACGATAATGATGTGATGATGATGATGATGATGATGATGATGATGATGATGATGACCACTCGGATGAGGAGGAGTAGAAGGATGACAATGATAGATAGATAGATAAATACAAGAGATGATTCATGCTAAAAACATTCATTGATACGTTTCACTATGCATTATAACCTTTCTTGCGTAAATGCAAATTTGGTAACTTTTATGTAGATAGTTTCACTGATTGCTGAATGAATTTATAAAAGTTAGATCATTATGTGGAAACTAATCGCTTAAAAGTTCCGTTTTGACTCATTTTTTATTTGCCCATCTCATGTTCCCTAATATAATACATGTCTACATTTGTTTGGTTTTTTTTTCTTTGTTTGTTTGTTCCTCTTGCTACCCGCAACGGAAACTCCTTAGTTGTACACTTTAATATTTTTTAGCCCGCTTGAAAGGCATTTGAGCTACAGTGCGATTCGGGGGCATTGTGTGTATACACACAACAATAAAAGGTTCTGGCATTGCCCATACTTTGAAACTGCCTGTTCA
>UZAN01051888.1:0-16018 GCA_900618425.1 Echinostoma caproni | reverse complement strand
TCTACTTCGATGTACGTAGTTTCTGGGCTGCATGATTGTCAATTAAACGTCCCTGACCTTGATTGCCAAGAATAAATGATCTGAACATGAGAATCGCAAACTGTAGTTTAGTTCCCGTTTTTTAAAAACGTTGAGTGGTTGATTCATTCCATAAACAATTGTTGAAGTTGACTCGAGTTTTGGGATTTGAGAAACTTTGAGGACAAGATGTTCAATCAGTGAAAAAATCTAATACATCATGTTTGGTGTATGCGGGATAATGAAGATGAAGTTCAAATCTCTCTTCGTCTCTCTCACTCAGTTGATCTACTGGAAGCTGGGCAATATTCAAAAAGCAATCAGTTTGAATAACTGATAACAACTATACGTAGGGTGTGAAGAAAGAGACTTGATAATAGGGAAACAATATTTTACAAGGAACTCGTTCCACTTGGCGAACTAATATGAAATAACAGTCAGGATGGTGGTGCGTGCATCACTTAAACCGCTCATTACCTTCTACTGTTTTGTGATAAAATTTAAGACAACTGAAATCACATGAGACTAATGGAGGATTTGATTCAATTTCAAAGAAAAAAATCGTCATTCATAGAGCAAAATGAAGTGTGAACTGAAAATCTACGAAGCACTGGACAGCTTCTTCGACCTGGTTGGGTCTCATCAACTGTGCGAATCCCTCGACCCAACTAGGGATCGAACCCGGGACCCCACAGGTAGAACGCAAGCGTACTATCCACTCGGCAACCGGACAGCTGACCAGACCGTCTTTCATTTTCCATTTACTCGATATAGCACAACCCATCTTTGCGAGCTTGTTACAGGCCACAGACCTCGCTTATCTCAGCACTAGCCTCCGGGGTTATGACTCGGTTGAAAACTTTCACAACCTATCGCACGGCTGATGAGACCCAACCAGGTCGAAACAGCTATACAATACTTCCTAGCTTTTCAGCTCACGCTTCATTTGTTCTACGCACGAGAAATTTCCTCTTTGAAATAGACAACTGAGCTCACTTAAACTTGTCAAGCTTCCGAATACAGTAATCGATGGGATAAATTAGTTACTTCTTTGTTGGTAACAAGTTCTTCTCTCCTCACGAAATCCAAATAGCCTATTGGTGACCGTTATTATACCATAAAGAAAATAATTCGGCTAACGCATGGAAAGAAAACAAAGCTCAGTTAATTCGGTCCATCATCCGATCGGATCATGGTGATAAGTTCGTATCCGGCACAAATGAAAATGAGTAGGGCATTTTGCCGGAGTGGCTCGACTGGATGTCGTAGACGCATACACACACAGAAGCAAGCAAGCAAGCAGGGATTTTGAAGCTTAGCATAAACGATCCAACTTTTTTCAAGAAGATCCCCCGTTTCCCTATTATTTGTTTATCTCATACTCACCTGACAAGCATTGTACAACACTTGATGCTCGTATTTCTGTATGGTCAGAGTGCGCATTAACAATTCGTACAGCTGATCTTTGCTCGGATTTGTGACCTCGGCCTGTGGAACAGCCAGAGTCATTGCGACGGGGCACGGTCGTTCACCGCCGCGACATATCTGATCAAATTTGATTTTCCACGCGCTCACCACACTCTCCTTGGACAGACCCTCGACGAGCTGGTGAGTTTGAAACTGCCCAAAAATAAGGGGATTTCGGGATAAGGAGAAGTTGCGAAAAATGGATGAGCAAAATTGTGACTGACAAGGAGCAGACAAATGAAAAATTTCGTTCAGACGAGTTGCATAGAGAAACTGTGAGCAAGTTTTGTTTCTCATTTGTTGCTTCAGTAATCAGTAAACGCGTATAGTCCGAATTAATTCACATCAGTGAGTTTAATGAGAACGGAATCTATTCGAAGTCCGAATGGATTTCCGAGGAAACGAATTATGGTGGTAGTCTGGACGCACTGGCCTTGGGTGCTTGCACAGACGGGGATTGGAGAAACAATCACAAGTGTGCAATCGCATGACAACTTTAGAGAAACATTGGAGTATCTACATTTCGTGAGCTTGTCTCTGGTAAATTTTTACTAACCCTCTAAATCGATATTTTTATTCCGGCCACCAGTACCTCAGTTTTCTCTCTCCACCCCACACCTTTCTCTCTCAAAAATTGGAATTGGTTAATAGTCTGTGAGAACAGCGAAATCGTATAATCCATTCGCCCAACCGTATCAATGAACAAAACTTTAAATTAGAATAAATAAGTTTCTGTCGGTCATTTTACGGAAGCGCCGGTAGTAACTAATTTCACGATTCAACTGAATTCGCAAATCTCCTAGTTTTAGCCATGCAATTGTTTTTACTGGTGTTATTATTCCAGAAGACCAGGGCTTGAGGAAAATATTTATTGCCAACCACAGTTAGGGGATGGATAGTTTGACGTACATATAACAATATATCTCATTTGAAACATGTCATCGCAATTCCCGGTATCACGTAGGTTAATGAATGGAACAGGCCGTAGTTATCATTTCGAATACAGCAACTCGCTGTAAGAAGTCTTGTTCATTTTTGAACGTTGGAAGAAACTGCCAGCGGCATTCTTTTGTGTGCTACTCACCAGCGTGAGTAGTATCTCACAACACTGGAACTGATTAATAATTGGTGTTCATCAAATATATTCCCAGATTGAGATCAGAGATTATTTATTTCACCTCCAGTTGTATGTGGTGCCACTAATCGTTTTTTCGTACTTTTCGAGCGATTTGGCCTTTCATCTAGCGTCAGTGTTGTTCAGGAATGACAGCATTCTATATCCTGGTTCTTTCGTTTTCTCGTCCTATCACAAGTCGAGATTGAAGTAACTTGGAAGATCAGAGGCTTATTTTTGATTTTACGTCTAAATCGGTGTATAAAACTGGTTGCCAGGTACCGCGCAACAATTGGCCCTATGACTCTCATCCTATTGGGTGAGTGGATTCTCGATCAGCCGAGGACATCAAAGGTATCTATCTTGAGAACTCCCTTAGCACGATTAGAACGCGCAGCAATCTACCCGTCTAAATATTCTTGTGAAATCGGCCTTTGTTTTGACACAACAATCTGAAAATTTAGATAATCAGTGTACATTCCAATTATTGGGTCATTCTGTGTCTCGCTTTCCTTAGTGCCACTTCGGATACAAATTGATTAACTCGATTTTACGTATCGACCTACAATTTTTTGACTTGCTCAATCCCTCAAAATGGGAAACAGAACTTTTGATATACAATAATTATTGAATCTTACAAAATCGTATAGTATTTATCAATCGGATGATGTCAAATGATTAGTCATCGAATTGTTGGGTATCGTATTTCACCCCCTTTTCCCCACCCTCAATTTAATACATAGATAAAGATCATGCTCAGCACATATCTAAACGACTCAGATTATCTGATTTAAATGTCCAGCTGAAGCGAAAAATATTCACACATTAAATCTCCATACCCTGGAAGAACTTACTCGTTTCTCAATATTGGTGATAAACACTTCGCGAATGTCGTACATCGAGCATGAGCCAGACTTGACCATACTGGCTATCCGATCGCTCTCGAGGACCACCTCGAAGAAATCGCTGATTGCGTTGCGAAACGCCTCATCACAGGTGATGTTCATTTCACCTTTCAAAAACATCTGTTTGCAAAAGGCCGGGCGGGTTTGGAGGGACCGCAAGAGATAAAAATGTTTTTCAAGAATGTGTTATTCGCTTGCCCGAAGTAACTTAAAACGCAGCACGTTCGATCTGGGTTTTCAATCCACCACGCGAAGGATGACCAAAACTATTGGCAATTTATGTCTCCGAATTTCGTCCGATAGTTGTGTTACTTATCTGTGTATATACTTCATCAAATTGTCAGTAGTTTAATCGATAATTGAATGAGCGTGTGTATGAGTGAATGGATGAGTCATTGACTGGGCGAGTGAGTGAGTGAGTTATTGGGTGGGTGATTGAGTGAGTGGGTACATGGTTACTTCGACAGTAAGTTACTAAAGTGATGTTACTAAGTGCGTTATTGAATATTTGGCTACCTTAACCACGGCAAGACCGAATAAGCACAACAATGCCTATGATTCTTTATCAAGCCACCTATTATGCGAACCTTTTCGCATGATTTATTGATAAGTACGGTAAACTGTATTTATCTATCCAGAGCAAATAGTGTCATGCCACGATTGTAGCGAATGTATGATTACAGGACGATGCTCATCACTGTCAGTGATTGATGTATGGGTCTCACTGATTAGCCGCATCACTCATATCGATTATACTACAACAAGGAAGTATCTGGATTCCCCCTCTGCTAGATACAGGTGTTGACCAAACTCGTGTAGGAGCACTCTGATTTTGGAAATCCATTTCGGTTTGCAATATCTTACTTATATATATTGATGACTATGGGTGGTGTATTTATTCCTGACTTTATCTCCAACATCTATGTTCTTAGTTCACCGTTTGAATTCACGCGACCTTGACTGTGGCTATAAGATTTGCAATTCAGGAGGCAGAGAAAGCTGATCTACTGACCTGGTCTTCCAATTAATTTCGTTTTTCCTGACAAAAGAAAGATATATACATCCTGCCTAATGAGTTGGAAGGAACGTTAAAACTGATCGCCTTGCTGTTGGTCTATTGGACATACAAATCTGGATATCGCAAATTTTTTTGTAATAATAAGGGAGGTTTTTGATAACTGCACTTCCAAAATGCATTCGCGGTAGTCATATTTTTCACAGTTGAAAGACAGTATATCTTCTCGCTTGAGATTGGTAGTATAAAACGGTTCGACCTCATTAAATATCCTTTTTTCTGAATGAATCAAGAGCAATGTCAAATTCATTTAATTACCGCCTAGCAGTAGGAATTTGAATGTAATTAAAACCTTTTCCCCGTGTTAGAAGCAGGGATAAGTTGGCCCCATCCAGAATGGCCGTCAAGGGTTAGGGTGCGATATGTATTAGAGGAAACTGGCAAATTCTCTTGATTAATCAAATTGGTGGGCTACATGCTAAAGCGACTGCCTCTAGTGCTCAAAACTGAAGAAGGGTAAATAGACCTGAGTCATTTTGATTAATAAATTCTGATTATTTTTTCCTCTGGCTTTCTTATTTTGCAAAGGATGCACCAGCCATTATCGTCAAAATCGCGAAATCGTACATTTCATGGGCATTCAACTAACAGAAGCAATGACATGGGTGGATGTTATTACGAATATGTGGCGTCTGATATAGGACAATACCATATTCAATCCCTTGTGAATGAGGCTGGAAAACCTACGCGTTGGGAGGAACAAAGGTGATAAAAGTCAGGGTGTTGCACGAGTTTGGTCAGTGCTTGTACATAGAGTGAGTGGGAGAGAGATGGAGGAAAACAGGTGTTAATCAAACTGAGCGATAATGAAACCTCCATAGCATAACATTCATTTATACTCCCTCTCTCTCTGTCTGTCTCTCCATCTGCTTTTCTCCCTTTTATCACTCGTAACGGATCACAACTGCAAAGAACCTTCATACAATATCCCAGGGCAACTTCCTCCGAGCGTAGCACGGAAAGCATCAAACTAGCTAAGACATCAGTTACGCAATCCGTATGGAAAGGAAAGAACAACTCAAGCTTGAGCACGGTTCACAATCTGATGAAGCCAAAGTACTTTTTCATCGTGCGGTGTGTTCACTAGGTTGCATCCATCCTGTTCTTGAAAGATCCAAGTTGTACATTACTTCCTGATGCATTCAAGCAAAATAATACTCAACCGTTTGAACACATTCTATGACATATAGGACACATACAGATGACTAAATGAAAGATGACATGATACACTTTTCTCCTTGTGAGTTAAACTTCAACAAAATGATGTTTTGTTTGGTCATGGTAGAAATTCGATCAGTCACCAGATTCGTAGTTCTCTTTCCTAGGTTGATCAAATGCGTCAAGTGATCAGTAAATGCAGCAACAGATTTCAGCTTATTTGCTGGCGAGTGACCGATTTACGCCTTCTGAACGACCTGCATATTACAGATTGCGCGAATCCTCTGCACTCATGCCGTAAAAAGGATTTTTTAGGTCATAGTTATACTTCGATTTCCCATTTCATAGAGGTAATTTAGAATTCTCGAATAAACCAATTGGTATATCATTATAAGTCTATTCAAACGTTCCATTGGATTTAAAGTAACCCCAAGACACGTCAGCAGAGAATATTAATCTCAACCACGTGTGATCATTGACAGGAGGTACAGCTTATTCAGTGCAACCCTGGACTCGATACGTAGGTTCATCTCTATAACGCTAATGGGCAAATGAGTGCACCAACGGGGAGCTGCGTGTCTCGGATACTCGGTTGCATCCGAAAGGCGTAGAATTTGATGTACCAGTCACTAATTCCCAGAGGATTGTTGACTATCTACTCCACCTAGCTGCCTCGTTGGGTAGGTTCTTTAACCAAACGCCTTCATCAGAAAGCTCCTTGACCCGGGCAACCAGATAGTTGAACGCCCACAATCTAACTATGGACTTATATGATTCGGGTCTCGTTTGAACAGTTTCGAGCCAGAATGTTTCAGCTCATATCGTAAAACAAAAACTGAGCCGTTCTACTACTACTATTACTACTACTATTACCATTACTACTATTACTACTATTACTATTGTTATAACTCCACTAGGCGGTACCTAGTCGAGAATAGCCGTTTATTATCGGTATCGATTAGTTGGCATTCATGCAACGAAATATCTCATTTGGAACAAGTCTTCAAAATTCCCATAAGCACACAGGATAGTTAATGGAACGGTCTATCACTAGATGCGCATTCTTTTACTTACCATACCGAACGGCAGCGATTCGCTCTAAAAAGGTCTTGTTTGTTTTTGACCGTTGAAAGAAACCTCCAATCGCATCTTTTTGCAAACTACTCACAAGTGTGAGTAGTATCTCACAGCACTATCACTACTACTACTACTACTACTACCACTACTACTGCTACTACCCACTCAGTCACCGGACAGCTGATTGCATCGGTTTTCATTTGGAATATACACGATACAGCGCAACCCATCTTTGCGAGCTTAGTGCGGGCATCACACCTCGTTCGGATGAGCGAGGTTTT
Organism: Echinostoma caproni; assembly: GCA_900618425.1. Classification (NCBI taxonomy): domain Eukaryota; kingdom Metazoa; phylum Platyhelminthes; class Trematoda; order Plagiorchiida; family Echinostomatidae; genus Echinostoma; species Echinostoma caproni. The sequence goes on along the minus strand of UZAN01051888.1, from coordinate 8,923 downwards.
CGCGGTTATAACTCAGCTGGAAACTTTCACAACCTGACTCATTGTTGTATGAGGGGAATGGAGGGTTGGATTGGATCATATGATGAATTCGTTTTATAAATCAGACGTGAGTTGAAAGCACTGGACAGCTACTGCTCAAGGATGATATTTGGGCTCGGTAAAGCGGACCTATGTAAATATGTGATCGAAAGTTGAATGATTTCTTCAAAGTGGAGTTTCGTAGCCTCGCGATTTATTTACCACAACTATTTAGGTGCTTTATTTTTGCATTATTACAAAACCAAATAATCGCGCTTAGTTGTGAAATCTGGTGCGTTTTAACTGTTCGTCCGGCCATTATATTGAACCATTTCCGGTAATACGAGCAGGTAACATTTACGGTGCAAGGACGATGAATGAATGATCCTCCGAGTTCGGCGTAATTATCAATCACGACACTGCCGAAACCATCGGTCAAATCGACTTTGGCTCTCGTTCGAATTATTGGACCTCGGATATTGAAAGTACAAAACAACGTCCTCACCCTCTCACTCCCTCGTTGTTTCTGGAGCACAGAAGATAAATTTTCCCGGTCAGTTAATGGTGATAATGAATGTGACTTTAGTCTGCCCTGGGTGAATAATTCAACTACTCCTACGTCCCTCCTCCTCCACCCAACCCGGATATGCGATGTGCTCCTAGCGCACGACACTTCAAATACCCAACAACAATAACAATAATAATCCCCCCACCTCCCCCATGCTCGAACGAAGTTCACACATTTTTCTGTTAGTCTAGCGGAACTAAGCGATTACGTGATCGTAAACGAAGAAACCGTTCGCGTAGTCGACCCGATTCGCGGACATGAACCAATGTACTTTGGACTCGGGGTAGGCTAACGGAAATGCGGAGAGGTATAGCAATGACAGCCAAAATAACTCATTGAGAGTAATGGGGTTTTCTTTATACATTACCTGCTAGTTTCGAAAATGAATGAAGACAGGTATGTACAGGTTGAGAGGCTTAGTTCATTCCCAGACGAGATTGTGTGTGTGTGTGTGTGTATGTGTGTACGGACGAGCACGCGCATATGCAATTTCCTTACAACGGATTAGAACTGGAGAGCTAACGAAACTATAGCTTAGTTTGTAAGACAGATGTAGAATCATTCATAATGAGAATCCGACGCAAACGCGAGGTAAGAAAATCAAAGTGAGCTGTTTATTCGAACTGATTCCTTCCTTTACTGTTCCCACTAACCAGTTAGTAGCTGTATTGCTTCTTCCTGATCGTCTGCACATATATCATGGTCCCGCTTGAGGCTTAAAGTTTGTGTAAGTGTATTGCACAGTGTTTTACCCACCAAAAGATTTCACACCCTTTCAAGTGAATAGACCATAAGACGTACGAGAACGAACTAGTACAATTGCCATTTGATGTGAGTGGAATATTTTACCACCCAACAGCAAATCTTCACTCATAGACTGGGTTCCATGCTACAGGGACTGGATGACTGAAACAAACCCCGGCTGAACGAAAACTTTGCGAGAGAAAATCAAACAGATGTGGACCAGATCATTCACAGAAAAAGGAAGCAAGTCACGAGCAGCACGCTGATAGCCTGATATATATCACGTGACATGGAGTCATTCGGGCAGAAAATGCTTAGATCATCAATTCCAATGACAGCTCGCAGTGACCACGATAAGAGACTACTAGATCGGGGGTTGTGTTCAGATCGAGTGCTCCTAATTGATAAGCGTTCCTTTTCTTTTATTGGTAACTAAGTGGGACCTATGTGTAAACCGAATAGCTAGCTAGCTGGACTTATTTGCCATTGAGCAATGCGATTGGTCATGGTCATCCTTAAAAACTTCATTCTAATTTCACCTTTCCTTGTTTAAAAAAATAATAAAATCATTGCGGGGCCATTCTGTTTGTAATGGTGAAAAACAGAAAACTGTTTCTTTCGGGTCGGGTGTCTCGGGCGGGACTCGAACCGCAAACTTTCGCCAATTCGCATGAACAACTGAAACGAATTGGACTGTTCATTTTATGTAGCCACGCGTTCAGCGTGTTTATTCTCCATCGGCCGTGTAGCGCACAGGTAAGGGCTCCTTCTTTTAATCCGGAGATCTGTACCACGCGTGCCAATAGGTACACATAATCAGCATGCACAACTGATGAGCCCCAACCAGGACGAAACAACTGTCCAGTGAGTGCTCTTTGATGCCGATCAAATCGATTTTCTTTGATCAGACATCATAATATGAAACAGAATTACTTGAATACTTCCTAACTGTGTATGCGCGCTCGTATTTACACAGGTTTTCAACTTTCTTTTTAACCTATGTATATCCGTTCAAAGCAATTAGTTGGTTTCGGGTACCAAACATGATTCACGTTCAGTTTCCGTCAATTCAGACACGTCATGTACGGTGAAAGACACATCCAAGATGGATCCAAATGAAACCCCTTCCCCGTTGTAAACTTTGATAAGGCATAGTTTAGCGATACGGTATTTCTCCTTTGTGTTGCGTCTTGTTCAAAATCAGTGATGTCCTCGCAGACTGGATGAAATAAATATTTTTTCTATCCCATTTATCTTTCCGATTTCGTCAGGTTGAAAGCACACTCAAGAGGCCACAGGATATCCCTTGTCTCTGCGATTCAACGTCACATCCACCGAGTGGCGTAACGCGCTTTATGCTTCATTCGCATTTGAATAACATTTGGCTCTCACAATCACTAGCTAGATTTTCATGGTGCGATTATGGTAGTGAAAATTATTACACCGGTTCATCGGTTCATCAGTTTGTGAGTTCTGGTTTACACCAACAAGACTAAGAGACCACAGATTCCGTAGAAATTGTACTGTACACCCCCTCGTTCCGTATAACAGTGAGCCAGGCAATTGCAAACAGTGCATTGAGGTGACATCGTCAGTTCAAGCGCTGATTATACCACCTCGACTGGAGATTAAACATATGCAGGTGAATTACTCAGCATGGAAAACGGGATTAATGAAGACCAGTTGAACTGAGCTACAAAAACCGGTTTTCGTAATTTGATGATCAGAATAAAATTGATAAATCTATCACATATCTGAAGCAGTTCCTGACAGCGTGCTCGATCACGATTGCGAACACCACCCAGCTTGACCGAATGCTGGTGCGACTGGGACCATCAAAAGTTTAATTGTTTCGAACCTAGCAGAGCATTCAACCACGTGATCAATACTTACTTTACCTTACTTTTGAGCGACTTAATTCCGAGTGGGGATAAGTCAGCTTCGTGGATATCTTTGATAACAGTCCACGTGTGACGATCGCCTGCAACGTTGGTGCCGTGTGAGACCCAGTTCTGGTTCCAGTTACGAATTCCATATATGTGGTCAATGTGATAGAGGTCGATCACTCTCTCAAATCAGTTCGCATTCGTCGACCCGAGGGGATTCGGAGCCACATCTTGGCCACAGCGGAATCCGCTTACATCACAGCCTTCCTCGTCTTTGCTTTCCTAAACAATTTGTAAGAACGCTTACACGACCATCATCACACAAGACAGTCATCTCCCTTATGGACCGAACCAATGCGTCAATGTGGTAACCCAATCGTGAGTAACATCCATCCGGTGTGATTTTCTTTTCAGGCTCTAATGCGTTTTTTCCTAACAAACATTACAATATAAATTGTGAAGTATTAACCTGCGGATGAATCATCGAAAACAAACTTGTTCACTGTTGATTTTATCAAAGATAAGTGTGTCATACTGAGAACCAGAGAGATGGAGTCGTTCATAACTTGAAAGCCTTCTTAATTTTGGCATCGAGAACACTTAGTTCACGTCACGTTAACCGACTCAAATAGAAAAAAATGGTATTCGACGCGACTGGCTCGTTTTAGATCGCGCCGTATTTCCCTTACCTGAAATCGTTCTTTCAAGGTCATCAGGTAGTCTTTGGTCACTTTCAAATATCTTCTGGTCGGACCTTGGGAGATTGGACAAAGCACGGGACATGCGACACAGCGACTGGCAAAAACGTAACTATAAGAGGGGCGAGGGATGTGATACAACGAATTTGTTAGCAGAAACTGTCGGAAATTCTGGCAAATAACATTTTGCATAAATGAAAATCAGTCATTCTGTTGAAATGCTATTTTCCCGCGCATGCAAGCAATATGCATACAGCAGTGGTGGTGGTGGTGGTGTCAGCATTTTCTGTGTACAACTTTACGTGTATCATTTATTCCCGGTCTTTCGTGAGTCATCCCTCATTTTCATGCCTGAAAGTATCCAAGGGACTTCTTCAATAATGATAGTGATACTTACATTTTGTTTTTCTCATATATAATAATTTAAGAGCCAATATGCATGAAGGTATTACAGCTTAGTAAGTGATACTAGGAAGAGCAGAATCCGAGTGTGGATGGTTGTATTCAAGGATATCACGGTAACAATTTATACAACTCGGTTTTTCAAACAGATAATCCCCATAAATATTTGTGTTAGAATTGTGAAACCATCAGTAACCTTGGTGGGACTCAAACCCACGCATGCGCAACGGCTTTGTACAATCTACCAGTTCACACTGATAATTCGAATCTCGTCACATTTCAGATCACCTAGCTAACTAACAGTGATGGGTGAAACCCAGGGAAAACCTGTTAGAGTCAGCAGCTTAAATGCGAATTGGTGGAGTTCCAGGCTGCAAACAAATAGTTTTTTGTCTGATTGGTTAGGCTTCACTCAGAATTGACAGTCCCGTGGTTAGCTTTTATTCCTAGCTACTACTACTCAACCCTAAGCGACTATTTTGGTTCCAGAAACCTGAAGACTTCAAACTCTCAAACTTCAATTGGTCAGTGCGATCAGGACAGTGACTGACTGATTTCCTTATTTCGTTTTCACTCTCCAACTGCCTGAATTTTCTTGTTTTTGTTCTCTGGTAAATATGTTTGTTTAACAGCTTATTCATCCGTCTTCGGGATGGCCATTCCCAGTTTGGAGTCCGAAAGACTCCACAACCGGTTGGTTGGAGACCCTGAATGATATGGCAACGAACCGACAGCAGTGGCGTTTTTGTTATCATTTCTTATCAAACCAGAATGCTCCCATTGGATTAGACTATTTGACTTTCTATAGTTCTAACCACCTTTTGATTACACTACTGTGATGAGCAGCAGACCGGATAAACCCCATAGTCACGAGAATCTGCTGTACAGTAATGGAAACCGGTAACTCAAGCCCCGGGACTTGGAGTGGCGAACCATATAAGACCCCGCTAAGTTAGACATGGCATTGAACTGGACAACAGCAAAGCTGCCACCACCAAAGTTGGGTGACGGTGGTGGTACCCGAACCTTAGACCATAGGACCCAAAACACACCGGTAGCAGCAGTGGCGTTCTTGTTTCCATTTCTTATCAGGCCAGAAAGCTTGAAAAGATATGAATGCGGAGTTCGATTGTGTACTCTGTGTGTTGACCATAGTGGTTCACCTTCTTCTCCCTCCCACAAAGTAGATCCAATCCCTGTTCAATTTAAATTTTACCACTAACTTTGTATGCATTACCAGTTTGGCAGGGATCAGTTGGCCTCACTGTATTTCGCTGTACGATGATGTTTATAGCCATTCCCTCCACATCGATCAGAGGCATGGATTTTCTGTATCAACCATTTTTGGAGTTTTGTTCACTTCTTCTCTATCAATAATAACCAAATATGAGAGTGGTATCATGCATTGTGGATCGATAAACTATATTCAGCCGGAAAGATCAATAATCCCCGGGATAAACTTGACCCCGTATAACGATCGAACTAATGATGTGATGATCAGAGCTTAAAGAGTCTATGACAGCTTGCCCCTGATCCGGACAAAACAACTCAGAAGAACATTCTCTAAATAAATTCGTGTCATCGATAACTCTGGGGTTCTAGACGTGGTGTTTGATCACGCAACTTGCAGTTTTTGATACTGTGCCTAGACCTTGTGCGCGTAGTTTGTGCATGTCTGCTCGCTTGTCCAGTCGCGCAGAGAGAGAAAATGCCTAATCCCCGGATAGGAAGAATTCGACTGTTCGAGACNCATTGCCTTTGGAACAGAGGCAACCGATACAAAACTCAGTTCACTTTAGCCCTTGATCAATTGCCTTCATCGTTGTTGGTCGACAGTGAGAGAGAGAGAGAAAACGCGGGGGGGGAGGGAGATCAAGCTACCTGGAAATTTCTCTTCCATCTGAATGTCTGGAAATGAATGTGTCTCAAAGTCTGAATGAGTATGAAGTGAAAGAGACATGAGAGAGAGTCAGCGAGCGAGAGAGAAATTCACACACGTCATGCAACTGCGTGGGTGAAAGGTGGAGTAGAAGACAGAGGGAATCACCGCCTCGGCAAACATTAATTGTACATTGTGTTCAACCATTTGACTGTCTGTTCCAACAATTTTGCTCTATGTTCGCCCAAACAAAACAAGGTGTTAACCCCCTTTTTCAATAAAATTGTTGCTCAGTCGATCTGACTGAGTTGAGGCAAAAAATAGTTGGGACAAATTACATTCAAGTCGATTGGTTTTTAATTAAAAACATGGTGACAGCGACTTTGAACGTGCGTCCATCATTGACCACCCCCATAACTCTAAAACGCGCTTGTTGAAAAACAAGTTCAGCGGATTGCTTTCATTTCGCTTTAGAATTAATTCCACATGGCGGTTATGTCCTCTGTTGTACGTGGTCGAATCTTGTGGCTGTTAGTTAACCAACTGGATTAGTTTTTCCCACATGCAACCTCAGAAAGAAAGCCAGACAGTATAAAAAGACCGAGAACAGACAGAAACTGTATGAGAGAGTACCGATTAGTTATTGCTCTTTTTTAACACAACTGCTAGGATGTGGAAGTCACCACAATCTAGTCAACAACCGCATGACAAGAAGGTAAAACACCATGGGGACAGACGGTCGAGTTTTCCTAGTCTCCGTAAGTCAAAGATTCCTTCAATACACCAGAAGAAAAATCTGGTTTTTGCACTTAATTCAGTCACCTGTGAGTAGTAGTGTGGGATAATTAATATTGATTGATTTGAACTATTCTTCGGACTTCCTCTTCACGCATAATCCTCAGTTCATCAATTCAACGATACACTCGAAAGCACTAGACTCGAGTTTCGCTCTTATTAGAGCTCATCAGTAGCGCATAGCCACCGTCCCGTCCGAGGTTCGAACTCCGGACCCATTGCATGGGAGGCGTGTGTGTTGCCACCGTGCCAACCAGCTCATACCATGGCTAAACCGAATGGCCAAATCATGTTTGTTCAGTGTCGTCTTCAGTGATAGTCAGTCAGTTCATTTGACCCGACAGAGACGAAGGGAGACACAGATGACAATCTGTTAACTCCAATCGAAAGCCTCGCATCAAGTCGAGACTTCAATGCGGGTTACGGGCTAATTTGCCAACGAACCTACAAGGCCCGTGTAAACTGATCGAAAGAAATCCGTTTTTCATCTGGACGTCAACATGACATTTCTAAACGTACTCCGATTGTGCAATCAATTGGTTCCATATATAATGCAAGACAGAGATCGGAGGATAAGCTGAAAATTCCGCCACCAAAAATAAGCATAACCCACAAGAGTAGTATATGCATGACTGAGTAAAATTTGCCATGAACACACGACCGGTTTCACGGTCCTTACCACTGTGAATTCCATGTTTGTGAGTGAATATCAGTGAAGTTTCGCATCGATTGAATTTCAACAGTTACCAAGCTTTATTTCCTATAAATACATAGAAACATACATAGTTCATAAATCTTCTCCACCCCGCCGCCGAAACATCGTTTTCTTTGATATACATATAGGTTTCGTTTTACATGCGACTGGAGGTTCATACACGTACTGCTGGGTGACTGCCTTCCTGAGTTGCGTCCTGCACATTTTGTCACGTTCGGATAAGAGCTCACCTGTTTGTCTCGCACTAATATTGCTTTTCGAGCAAAAACACAGTGGGAATAGATGTGTTTTGGCCAGTTTGACCACTCTAGTTTGCGTGCATCTGCACCCGGTGTGGAGTTTCATTTATCTATTCTTGATATCGAACTATGTACGAATAAATTGATCTTTGTCGTCCGTATTCAAACAGAACCCGTTTTAGATTTGTTTGTGCACAAAATTGATGAGAAACAATGCGTGTATAAGTCGAGCTTTTGTAGCATACGCTGGTGTGATGAACAGTAAAAGGATAGGGTTTTATGGCCAGAGTGCTATGGGGTTGTTCTCCATACGGTATGACCGAATTCGCGAGGACTGGATTTTGCTGTATCAATTAATGCAGAGCTCTAATGTCGGAGGGCACTCATTTAAAATAATTCTCCCCAAATGTTGACTAGAATGCCGGTGTCAGTCATTTGCCTTCTGAGTGTGCAGTGATTGGAATCCTCTGAACCACCTCACGTTGTTTCTGCACCCACCATTGATTCTTCTTTCAAGCACAAACTAGATGAAACATTGCGAAGTCTTAAATTTCGACATTCGTAACAGTGTAAGAAACAAAACATTTTTGTGACATTTCTCATCTTTCTATGAACCATTAATCGATTCATGTGTGCTAAATCCTATGAGACAAGAAAAGCAAACACTTGTAAGTGTTTCCCATAATAAACAATTGACTTTGACTTTAACGTAGACCGTGGTATTTGCAAAAGTGAGCCATATAACGCTTCGATCGTGTTAATTATTGCATATACCAAACGACAGTGAAGCTGCATATCACCACAGTTTGACAATGGAGGCGGGTTTCAATCCTCGGACCTTAGGACTGCTACCATGAACGCCACCACTACCGTGTGTCTATACAATGATTTGCTTCAAATCGGGTTGTCTTTTGGTGCCTCATCATGAAATAATAATTTTTATAACTGTAGTCAATATTACATGTCATTGGATGGTACA
>UZAN01051885.1:0-15918 GCA_900618425.1 Echinostoma caproni | reverse complement strand
CCGAGACATCTCGGGTGCATGTTTAAGTGGCATACCCAACGGGACATGTGAATTGTGTGCAATCAAACCGTCATAGATGGTTGTGGACCCGGTCGGCGCTTCGTCCAACTCGAACACGGTGTCCATCATTTGTAGCCCACTTGACTGTCCCGAACTGGGAATGTTTGAGACTTTTTGATCCAGCACAGAACGTAACTTATGAATATCCCGGTCCCTAGCATTCACAAGCAATCTAGCCTGATGTAACTCCGATTCGAGCCAACGAATGCGATCGGTACAGGCGAGTAAATCCTGTTTTAGTCGTGTGGTCATACTGACCAGCTCATGCACATCGTAAGTTTTCCCATCGATGACAACAGTCTGTGTCGTTCGATCGGGTGATGGAGAATGATTGGACATATGCGGGATTCGGGGATTCGACTGATTGATCGGAGCCGGCGGTGGGATAAGTGGAGGTTGTGACAAATTTGGCTGCGGCGGTGGCTGCGGTGGTGGTGTCCCGGTCAAAACCTGCCGAATACTACGTGATAGATTCGGTGAACCGGAGTTGGAGGAGAGATTGTTATGTAGTATTGTTTGTGTATTCATCGTGGGCACAGAATGCACACTCAGTGCCGACTGATCTGTAAGAGCGTAACCGGTGGCAATCGGATCACCGAGACGTGGTAAACCATGACCGGGCTCGACAATCGGATTCACCGATTTGACCATCGAATTTGTGCCGTCCATTTCCGGGGTTGGAGTATGTGGGTTTACCGGAATGGATTGACGTACAGAACGGAGTAGGTACGGATTTGAGGTGGAAAACTTGCGATTGGAGCGTCTGTCTGCGAAACGCAAAGATTTCTTAACCAGAGCGGTTTGATGCAAAACAGGGGAGGGTGACTGGGGCGAATGGGTCAACACGGCACAGACATGCTCGCTCAGATTGACATCGGTCCGAGGGATCGCTCCAGGACTTGGAGTGAGTGGCACTTGTGTGGATATGGGATTGAACAGGTGAGTCTGATAATGGGGCATACATATGTATCCCCGGAACGGATTGTAGTTCTCGTACCGACAAGGATTGAGGTCTGCAGTGATTGGCTGCACGTGGGTTGCCAATCCTGTCCTCGGTTCTGAAATCGCGGCGTTGTAGTTGTATCTATTGTTGGTGGTGACGTCGGTTTCACTGATTGTCCCTAAAACGGGTACGTACGTGACTGACGGTACTGGTGGTGGTGCCAATAGTGGTGGCGGTGGAAGTGGTGGTAGAGGTAACAGTGATGGTACGGCAGCCTGAGCGTCGCAACACCGTATTGGTCTGTCACCCGGATGGCACACTTGGTTAAACAGATTCAAGCTGTTCGTTGGGCTATTGCACTCCTCGAGGCCAGGCTTCACTGCCCTACTGGTTCGACCACGGCCCGGCAGCTTTGCGCACGCACCTAACGGATTTTGTTGTTGAACAAATGCACAAGCGGGGATGAGGGGGAATGCAATGGGTTGATTGGACTGCGCACGCGCAGGGGTACGTTCCCGAACCGAGTCACATTCGGCTCACGCGAACTGACACACGCACGCACGCGCGCACGCGTGCACGAAAGCACGTACGCACTTTCAGACAGACGAACACAAGCAAGGGAATACACACAATTCCACGGGGGTCGTAGCGCGCGCGTGAATCAATTGTTACGGATAAATAGATCTGTTATTAGGAAACGGGTACTGTGCTTCAGCTGTCTTCTCTCTTTTTAAGTATAACATAGAGCACAAACGGTAGTGATGCTGGCTTTGAGGAGATCAGAAAGTCAATACAGCTTTCGTGTGAAAAGGCGAATGAAGTGGTAGTGTTCACTGCCTTTGATTGGCTCAGCTGGATCAGTAGATGATTGGTCAATTTGGAAACGAGGAGGTGGAGGAGATTGACCACGATGATCAAAATGAAACCGAAGGCGCTAAACGGTCAGTTTGATTCGTGTAACAATATGCTCGATTGAAGCCGAGCGGAGAATTGTTTTGTAAAACACTAACACAACACGGGAGTGAGGGATCTGATGAATTCCTGAAATCGTTTGTTAGGAGTCAGTTATGATTCCGCGGTGAGTTTGGCAGGAGCCCGAACAGCACGGTCCTTCAACACTTTTTCGAGTAGCCTGCCACAGTTCTGCCACATTCCGAATCAGGTGGTGCGTACACTTGTGTCTGCGTGTTTCTCTACCCGCGTGGAGGTATGGGTGTTTGTGTGCGTGTGTGGTTTGTATGTTTGCCTAAGCGACAGCTAACTATAACATCTTGTGCGTCGGTCTGTGTACATGCGCAAATTATCATTGGTCTTATTCTGTCATGTCTGCCTGCCTAAGCTTGATGGATATACAAACAGGCGCTAGCAGGCCAAACGCGCGCCACGTTAGCTGATATTGGTATGCCAGACAGGTCGCCCGATGAACCAAAATCTAATCAATACCTCTAAATATTACTGGCCTGGACGCACCAGAACCAATGGATGTACTACGGAGACGATCTTTGTAAGCCTCTCCGTGGTGATGATCCTATTCGTTGATTTGCGGATCAGTGGTGTGCTGTCCCCGTACTTGAATGTTTTGAGTTATATCTCAAGCAGCAGGCTTAGGTGAATAAAACTCACCTCGCTTCCTGATAGGCACAGTAGTGACGTTCAGAGTGAGCCAGCCGTCCTACGCATCATCAGCCGGTTCGCTTCTGAACTCATCCATTTACGATGAGAGTGTCCCAGGGACGCGACATGCTAGCAGAGCGACCCAGGAAAAGGACGGAAAACAATTCGTCCCTTAAGACATGCGTCCTCTTGATGGACGACATGAAGTTAATTCCCTTAGGTGTACTACTTTAAATACTGTCATGCAAGGAAGTGTATCAGATCAGACAATTTGAGCACCTCTTATTACGGGTTTAAAATTTCCGATCAAGCTTGATTTTTTTCAAAACATTGATCAAATTTGTTTACTGGGTATTCAAACATCCGCGGGATGATATCCAATGTTTGAAGGAATTTGTTCAATTTCACCTAGGCAATTCCCATCGTGTATAATCATTTTCCAAGATCATTAAACGCCAAGTGACGGAAATGTAGAGTGGACCCATACAAACATTTGAGAACATACAAAATAGCGAACAAGTTAGTGTTTCATAAATTCATCTTCTGGTTAAGATAGTCATATAAATAGGCCGTAAGAATGTCATATTTCCATAACGTTTGACGGGCGCGTAGGTGAGTATTTGATTCGTAGATATATTCAGTTTATTGTGCGTGATTTCCAAAAAAATGAGTATTGGATGGATGGGAACAGGGATGAGGCACATGAGGTTTAGGACCGAGTCAAGGTTGACCACCACCTGTTCGGGTCGCGTGGTCTTAGAGTCATGGAAAGGGTCATCATAGAAACATGTCATTCAAATTAACTGTCGCTATTCGTTCAATTGATGTGCCTTCAAGCTGGTGGCCCAGGGATAACGGTTTCGACGCCTCACCCGCGGTTTGCGTACTGCCAAAGACAAAAATTGAACGAGTCTCAACAAGGATGAAACAGCTTTTTTGTGCACATTGTCGACCATCACACGAAACTTTTTAATCGCATATGGGTGGAGCAGTTGGCGACCAGATCCCAACTCATGCGCAGTGTTACGTAAACAAGTGTGCACGGCAGTTCACCTGATGAATGCTTTCCATTGGAGTAGAGATCCTATTGGGCCTACTAACTTGAAGCCACAACCTGATTGGAAACAGTGAGAATTTATGGGCTGTGACAGAAAAACGACCCTTTCTATGTGTGTTCGATGGTTACGAAACAATATGCAGCCAGATTTCTTAAATAAGGATCTTGCGTCCGATTACTTATTGTTGGAAATGTCGATATACTCTATGGGTCGTAAATATCTCCTACAGCTTCAGTGTTTTCCCTTAATCAGTTTTTAATGTGTCATACAATAAATGAATCAGAGAATTAAAATGTTTGCCTGCCTCTTCCAGCGGATTAAGAAAGCGGCTTTATGGTGGAAGAAACCGAATTTGTTGGTTAGCATGACACTGTGCATCCAAAGCCCTCAGGTGGACGGGCGCATTGTCAAAGACAACGACAATCGGAACACCTGGTTGCTCGGAATCGTTTAATGTGGTGCAGCTTGATAGAGACCCATTGAAAACGTGTCAAGTGATGATGATGATATTTTCATATTTGAAGATCTCGGCGACAGATGAGCACGCTATTATTTCCAAGTTGGGTCCTTTCCTGAACGAGAGGACTGGCGTGGAATGTCTATGGCTGCAAAAGCACTATCTGTTGTAGTTGGTCTCGTCTATATGCAGCCTCAGTGACAAGCCACTAGATCGCTTTAACCAATCGGCATATTTCGCTCGTTTTACCTTGACAGTTTTTGAGTTTCGTTCCACAGGCCGGACGGTCAGTTTTGTAACTGACTAGTGCTGTGCATTCAGCAATAGATCAACCAAAGTCTCACGGATTGATGTGCCTGAAAAATCTTTCTCCATTCTTTCCTTTAACTAACTCAATGTAGTTGCGGTGTTCTCGTGTGTCTTTTCTAACTTGTGGTTGAACTTCGCCTTGTGATCCCCAGTTTTAAGTGTTATTTGGCTGCAATAGCACCACATGTTGGATCTTAATATCAAGTCGTTTGGCAACTTCTTTCACATAATCACCTCTCCGTGTAAAAGCATTATTGTCGCCTATAAAAGTGTTCTTTCCGACAAATCAAATGTTGCATGATGGTCTTACAAAGGAAATCGAAAATGTGCTACTCTTGTAAGTGAAAATGTCAAATGTAACACAAACAATGTATTGGTTTTGCACGAGCCTTGAAATAAATCAAAAGGTGATACCACGAAAAAGTGAATGCTGACTGTATAACCTTCAAAGGAGATATGGCACGGAAGTATTTGCTTTTTTAATGTATCACATTTCGATTCATGTCAATGCAGATGCAGAACAATATTCCGCTCGTGTTATATTTTGGAGATTTTCACTTATAGAAGTAGTGCATTTTCGATCAAATACCGAATTTATACGAGATATGTTAAATGGTTTGATGATACGGGCTCATCGTTAAACCTTCTTCACTCAGTATGTGGTGTCGCATGTGATCGCCAAAATATATTTCTTAATCAAACTTTGGAACATTAACATTTATAGAAAATAATATGTTTCAACATTCGTTACCTTCAGATTATTTTGATACTTATCGATTTGACTCACCTAATGCGGCATGACTAAAGTTTGTGCGTCGAGGTAAACGGCCTACGGGTTGTGGTCCAAGCGTTGCAGGTTTTGTCCAATTAATTGTGGGTCAAGACTAAGGGACTGTGGTTCGAGGCTGAAGCATTGCTGGTTTTGGCCAAAGCTTGATGGGAAAAGGTGAAGTTTAGTATACCTGTTTGAATTCCAGAAGGCGGTGCTGGTCGAGGATAGTTGTTTATTGAGGATTAGAGGTGGACAACCAACAATTTGGCGTACATGATACAGAAATATCATCATAAACAGACCAACGCAGTTCCTGGCCACACAATGACTAATGAATGTTACAATCGATAGTTATTCTCTGAGATACAGCAAGCTTCCGTCCATGGTCTTCTTAATTTTTGATCGTCGAAAGGAATCACGAACAACTTTCGATACTACTCACAAATGTGAGTATCATCTCACAATTGCTTAAATGAACTCTTTCTATTGCGACCCAGGAAACCCCTTCAATAATTATTAAAATCGTAAAATACTCACAATGATGCATAAGAACAAAGTCGATAGGCAAAGGAATTTATTTTTCGTATATCCCTTCATGAATTTACACATACAGTTCGATTAGTCAATAGATTATTACAAGGCCTATGCTGATGTTGAATGAATGGCTAAGTGCAAAATATTCGGTTAACAACAAGCTGTGGGGTCACGACAATTGGATAGGTTAAAGCTGGATGAACTGGATACGACATGAAAGGTGTTAGTCAAGAATGAAAAAAACAGGTGTGAGAATGTGTGAAAAAATACAGTAAATTTTCTGTAAGTCAATTAACTAAAACAGTCGGGTGAATAACGGGTTACTTACTCATTATTGAGTAATTATATTCGAAGGATGGAGCCTAAGACAAAAGAATAATAGAGTAACCTATGACAGTTTGGTAAACAACGATGTTGACTGTTGTTTTTGTAGCTCGGGTGGTATAATATGATGTTCAGTTGTTCGCCGAGCTTGGCAATTGTACTGCAATACAATTGCCAAGCTCGGCGAACAACTGAACATCAGAGTAACCTATGTTTAAGGGGTTCCACGATGCACAGATGAAGTGAACTAGATAAGAGACTGATGTTTACATTGAGATCGGAAATAGTTTGACGGTGATTAACTAGCAGTCTGAGTCATCGAAGTTTGGTCCGCTCAACGATTTTCAAGAACATAGATCCAAGCGCAGCGAGATAAAAATTATCTGATAGAACGGTAGATGTTGGCTACTCGATCATTAAACAGTGTTAAATGGCTTTGATAATGTGGTGATAAAGGAGCGAAAAGCGGGGAAACCTAACCACGACGAATATATTGAGAATTTAAAAAGGCGAGACAACTTAATGAGCACTACTGTTTCTGAAATTCACTTGTCTCATAAAACATAGTTATTTCTCAATCAAAAAGTTTTTTCTTATCTCTTTATTAGAGGAGGACACAAAGTTTGTTCAAATAAGACTTGTTTCAGGGTGTCGAGCCTAATCCCTGGGAAGTCAGCAACACAGAAGACAGGTGATTGCATCTTTTGTGCGCATGTGCCGGCTTGCGTCAAACAAACTTTTCAAATTTTTAATTATATGGTGAATTTTGTCGTGTACGAGGCAAGTGAAGCATGAGATAAAAATCCTATCAGCAGTTTACAGCTGCTTCCAATTGGTTGGGTCAAATCAGCAGTGTGAATCCATCGGTTCAACTTTGGACCGAACACAGGATCTTTCAGGTAGAACGCTAGCAACTACCCAATTGAACACTGGGAAACTGATCAAACCGTTTTTCATTTTAATTCTACATATTATAAAACAACCCATCTTTACGGGCTTGATGTGAGCATCTCATCTCAGTTCTAGCCTCCAGGGTTGTGGCTCAGTTAGAAATAAATTTTAAGGTCTGGTATGGTGCAAGAAAGAGCTCAATTATACTGTATCAAGATTTTTCAGAAAATGTACTTTTCAATCCATAATTCAATCAACTGACTGTATCACGTGATGTCAGCTCTCAGATCGGATGGAGCAAAATGTCCGTAGGTAAATTCGTCTTCGTATCATTGATTGGTTTGTAGATCAGTAAGTAATGAGTACCCATGACGAGCATAAATCAGTGAGATCACGATGCACTGTGTAAGGGTAACCAGTTCAAAATGGATAGAACACAAAACAATTTTTTGAAAACCCTTCGAAACATTAGATACTAGTGCTATGCCACAAACAACAATGGAACACCCATTTAAGGAAATGTTTGCCATCGGTGACGCGGTTTCTGTGAGAGCGCGATAATCATACTTGAAAACACGAGGCAACGGAGCGTTCAGAAGTACAATAGCTAAAACCATAGTTTTGTGACGGAGTCTGGAACTATTTTATTCTTTTATCAGTTCACCATCACTGTAGCTACTTCCCACATAAGGACCCCCTTCAAACTTATTGAATATTCCGATACGTACAACTTGGGCAATAAATATATAGTCTACATGGTTCATCTTGATCTTGGAGAGAAGAGAAATGTTAGAAGCTGCATTTTCGTCAATTCATTTCCTATGTTCTTTCTTTCTTTGTAAAATTCTTCTGTGGATATTCGCAGTTTTTCCGTTTAGCATAAGATCAGTTGCAACCGAACAGCTTATTGATGTTTAGAGCGTAAAAATTACGTTTTACGAAACTGGGGAAAATGAAATCAAATGAACACAAAATAAAAATCATATCGAGCATTCGACCGAGTGAAGATAGGGTGAGAAGCTGAGAAGCTTAGGCGAGGGCATATTTTTGGTCCAACAAGGATGATTCAACGATCGCTGTTAGAGGTTGAAGGTAATCTTGGTACTGGTGGGGTTGCAACTCGCGCAGTTCATGATTCAGTCGATGTCTGTCAAAAAATATCGCCCATCCATGCTCATACACCAAACTCGTATCAGTCCGCACCAGTGAACTATAGTTACAAAGAATTTGTAATGCCATGAGACCCATCCGAATAATGCACCGCGATAAACAACTAGCTTCGCATTGCCAGGAAACAAAACGTGATTACGTGGGCTACAATGTACGGAAGCTGATGAGCATGCTACTAATGTTCGAAACGAAAATCAGACCTCAATCCATCAGATAACGGGATGTACTAATTAACTGCTGCATAATGCATAGAATAGTACATGCAATCAATCGTTAGATGAAAGCACATCCAAGCAATATGATTGGGGCCATGTGATCACGTGCGTAGCAGTCACGTGCACGTGTTAGTCACTATTGTGTAAGATATATGGTATAAGACAGAAGAGAGTCCCTGATTCGTGAGGAACGAGTTACTGTTTTCGAACAAACCACGCAACAGTTATGCATAGAAAATAGCAGTAACACTGGATCGGAATCATGGGGTCCGGTTGGCAGAGGTGGTCTGCATGAGATGAATTGGTTGGCTAGAATCGAATATGGCCGTTTTTGTTTCTTTTTTGGGTAAGCATATGCAGATTTGAACACAATGTTTTGATGATATTTTCCCCTCCATAGGCATACTTTACAGATGCAGTTCTTAATTTGACAAATAAAACAAATCTATGTATTGACCAGCATTAGGATGAATATTTAATTCGGCGAGTGGGGCATGTCGCAGCAATGTCTTTGGAGAAATTAGACATTCTTCATAGGATCTTGTTCACTCACCTGAGACCCATTTAAATGAATCCAGTCAAGATAATAAACACTTCTCACTTCGCTCCCCTCTGTGAAGATTTCAAATAGTCAATAAGATGGAACCCTTTAAGTACAAATTTTGAAATGTATGAATGAGTTAAAATCAGCATAAATGCCCTGAAATACCTGTTTTGATGATTGGAGAACTAAATGCTTCATAACGGAATTCAACCTATTCATTTTCTGATGCACAGTGCTCAATTGGTCGTCCGGAGGTCGCTCGTTAGAATCCAAATACCACCATGAACGCCAGGAAAAGGTGATAGGGCTTTTGGTTTTCGGTTACACCGCATACGTGAACGTTATTCTCTGGACGAAGTTCTAAACAGTGCAACTCGATCAAGGTCGAACATTAAAAAAATGATATGAGAAAAATCATTCAGAAGATTTGAAATGTTTTTATCAGTAACTGCTTTTTTTGTTCATTGTTGTGCATGATGACTCCTCAACCCTTTTTTACTCGATGTGCCCATGTATGGCTCAACTGTGCTTTACTTCTTGAGCTGTTTTCCAAAATCTACATACCACAGAAAGCAGAAGATATTTACGGCCCTGTAAAATGTGCTAGATAACACAGTGATCCATAGAATACGACTGAAAAGTGAAACGATCGGCAAAAATGCCAAGTAAAAGCAGGTGAACGTAAACAGTAGTCAGGATAGACTGTGTCCGTGACAGTGACAAAGACAAGCAAAATCCATTGGCAAGGATAAGCTGTGGAAACTGTATTCGCTTTACCATTAAATAAAAATTCCATCAAAATGGCTAACACTTTTGCATATTTGATTTTAAAAAGGAGTTAGAATGAAATGAGAATAGTTTATTTGTTCACCAATCAGTCGTCCTAAGGGAATGTGCGCATTATCTGGCGGATCCCTTTGCCGGTATTTTCAACCACTGCTTCGAGGAACAAAACATTATCGACTGCTGGAGACTTGTGCGCATTACACCAGTTCCCAAAAAAGTAGCTGGCAAACTACGACCAATCGCCTGCACTTCTATTTTACTAAAAAATTTCGAAAAGTTTATGCTCAGTAACATTATTCCCAATATTGGGCAGCTAGATGAAAACCAATTATCTTATCATAAACAACGTTCTACCTTAGATGCTCTCGCTCATTTGGTAAACTCAGTTTTGCGATCCCTAGACATGCACGGTAGGGCATTTCGTGTGTGTTTCCTTGACTATGGTAACGCTTTTAACTGTGTTGACAGGAGCAGGCTTTTATCTCTGCTCTAAGGTGCTGAATTGTCCGATAATACCCTCTCTCTACTCCAAGATTATTTTGCTGGTAGAACACAATTCACAAAGTTTGTTGGAAAAACCTCTGACTCCCTACTAGTCAACTCCGGGGTAATCCAGGGAGCAATTATGCCCCCCTTTCTTTTCTCTATCTATATTCGTGACCTTCCAAATAACCCAAATAATATTCTTATTAAGTATGCTGGTAATATCACAATTGGTTCCAAATTCCAAGGTGTTTTCTGCTTCTCACATCTGCAAACCAGTTTATCTACCTTAAACTTATGGTCTTCGTCTTCCAAGTTATCTTCGTCTTCTCTACTGCTCCCCAGTTTTATTTGCCGGTCTTCGAGTTAAAGATTACACAATTCTACACCGGTCTATCAAAAATATTTCTCGCACAAGCGGTATTTCTTATTTGCACTTGCTTAACTTTATCGCTGATAAACATTTTGCCTCTTGCGATAACTTCTGCAACAATATTCTATCAAACACCACTCACCCATTACACACAGAACTTAAACAATTTATACCCACTTCTGTAACAAGATGCCGTTATAAACTGGTGTATGCTCGTACCACCGCCTATCGTTTGTCCGTCATCCCCTATATTTCGAGATTTCTAGCTCAAAAGGCATCCGTTAGAGAAAACTTCTTGAATTGCCTACGCAATTGATATTCATTTTTACACTAGTACTCCACATTCCTTTGAATTGACGATGCTGTTTTTCACTTTTTGTGACTTCATGCAACGATAAATGCTCCTNAACTTGGACTTGACTGCACCTCTATAGTGAAGATTAAAGCAAGCCTGAGTTATCGATGAAGATAAACCATATTGCCCGGTCAAAGGCCTTAAAAGCCTGATGGACTTTCATATATCGAAGAACCCTGTGGCCTCATATGTTCTGATGAAATTTGTTTCCTTAAAAGCAGGAGAGAAAGGTCACATGTGAAATAACTATTTGGGCTCAGTGTATCATGCGTTCGCTTTCAATTTTCCCTACCTTTCTGACTGTGGGAAAAATCGGGTTATTCCCTATTCCTAATAATTTATAAAGGACCCAATCGTTAAACGACCACAACAATGCAACTATTTGAATGCTTTCTTTCTACGGACATCAGATGTTTAACAAACTGTTTGTTACGTTAGGAAACTGAACTTGAGTATTCTACAGCCTTTTCCAGCCTTTTTTCGTCACTGAGCTAACTCATTACCTTCCGAGGTATGTGGTCCAAAGGGTTTGCTTTTATTAGATCCCTTTGAAAATTGTTTTCATACGAGGATGTATTTCGTATTCAGCGTCAATAGAAGTTAGTAATAAACAGCACTTTCCGGTTGCTGGTCGCCTGTGTTACTTTGTTCTATCTGATACTTTGTCCCTCCTGCGCCCAGCATTCCTTCGCTCTTTAACCATTTCACCATCCAAAATATACTGCTATCGCAGCTTTAGCAATTGCGCACTGCTTTTAAGCGGTTCACATTAAACTATTTACCGATGAAGTAGAACAAAATCTCATTAGGTTGGGCTGNTTGGGCTGAAAATTTCATTTTCTGTGACACGATTTTTCTTCTCTCTCATCAACACTTTACGAAATACTGTTTGGCTGACATAATAGTCGTTTTCACTAACATAAAACACACCCAGGAAAGACAAATGAAGTTCGTTTTGAACGTGACAATGATTATTAACATAAGTAACCAAGATTGGTAAGAAGCACCCAATTGAGTGAGTTCGCATCTGTATCGAAAATATCCCATCCGAAAGATGAGATCAAAAGATCACCTGGTCTTGGTGCAAACTAGGAGTTGAAAATGTGCCACAGCTGAGCAATGACAGCAGTGACCTTGTCCGTATGATAAATGTGTTTTGCAGTTTCCAATTTCTGTCTCAACATTACAAATCATGAGATGGCTTGAACTTCATTTCGGTAATGATGGCAGTTCTACGACAGAATGGTAAAAATAAGACGAAAAGATTGGGGGGGGGCCTACCACGTAAATGTGACCTCTTAAGAACTGATATAAGGCCCTGTTTTTCTTGTGGTTGCGGACTATGCTGACTTGGTGGCATAATCAATCGATCACATTCCCCTCCCCAGTCCCCAAGTGAGATAATTAAGCCACACACAAACAAGCTGGCTCGTTTTCTTCCCTAATACCCTACAGTAGCATCTTTTCCTTCATTGATTACCAATTTTATTTAGGGTTCATAGGACTAGTTGAAAGTCAATTTTCGCATTCTGTTTAATAGCGTGAATCAAACTCCAAATTCCGTTGGAATTCTACCCCCTATATTTAGGCTTTCCATAAATCTGTGGTGAAGAAAAGACAAATCAATAAAACTATAGCAGCACTATTTACGAAGAAAAGTCTGAATGGTTAGATGTAAAACACAGTCAACGGCCCTGGAATTCATTACCAACTAGTTTGTTTATTATGCAAATTCGTGCTTACAATAGATTTCAATTTTTCCCCTACTAAGCTTATAGAAGGATACTATTGGAGAATACTATTCGAATAGGGTGTATTTTTTCATCACAGCATACTAGCGACTAAAATTCAGTATTACAACAGGCAAGAGTCTACAGGTGAGAGATATCGGCCTGTTTGATGGTACCAATTGCAAACGTGCTTATGTTCTACTGCGCAAATGTGAGTGATTCTCCAATGACAAGTGCCACACCAAGATTACCACTAAGTATGTCAATGCATCCATAATTCAACAAGCCAGAACAGGGGCGTCAGTTGAGACCAACTCACAGCCAGTGTGGAGCAAAGTATCCTCGGCCACAGATTCCGATCGGGAATGATCATCCAACGGATTGACTATTAGTGTGTGGCATGAAAATTTATTCAATTATTGATTGAACTGGTGATATATATATTCTAGTTTTCAATATCAAATTTACTTATCGGTTGTCAGGAATCACAAGTAATGCATATTGTTTTCTCGCATTTAATTATTTTCTCGATTGGCAAGTCACAAAGACGAATTCATTCGGTTGGCACCCAACAGTTCGGATGTGAATATGGTTGAAGACCTTTCCTCTGTGTTAATGACAGAAGTAAGATTGGTTACTTCGAGAGTGGCTGTTACAGTTCAGGGTAGGGCATGTTCTGCAACTGACAAATGTGATTTGATTACCACTTTGGTGGTGAGCTCCATGCCAAGTCAACAAGAATGAAAGGGCCCCACGGAATAGACACAAAATGAAATTGTAATATCTGCCCATCATTCGTTTTTAATAATATCCTATGGAGCACATTTTAAATAGAACACAGATTGGCGGACGAGCTCGTTTTGAGTTGTTCTTAATTATACCATGACATCGTTCAACCGTAAAAATGTTTTGGGAAGGGGGAAGATAACACTAGATTATTTGGGCTAATTCCATTGTAGGACGGAATATGGGGTTCTCAATGATAACATAGGTTTTATTAGGTTTTCCTGTCTTCGAGATGGCTCGGACTAAGAGGAGTGTGTGGGTTGGGCCAGAGTAGCTTAGACACCTACCCAAATTGTTTTGAGGCACAGGCAGGGGGTTATGCAGACGAATTCCTATCGTTTTCATATTTGCATAAGGTATGACTCAGAGATGCAATGACATATAAAGTACAGAGTGTTATGCGCAGCGTTGGGTAATACCAATACATACACAACGCTCGAAAAATTTGTTAGGGAGGGCAAGAGTCATGGTGTCCATGAGTTCAAATATGGTGAAGTCTGGATTCAATATGCTTCAACAAGTTCCAAACGGATGGAAATCAACACAAATAGGAAAGTTTGTACAACATAAATCGCATGTATTAGTTACAACTTCATGCAGAATTCCATGACTCTCAAATTCGGTCACTTGCACAAACCCAAAATAGCGTGATTGGGAATTACGGAGTATCACAAAACGTTTTTCTTAGGATGTTCTTGGTGACCTGTCCTCGTGAATTCAGCATTTCCTAACCGACGGAATGGCTTTAAGCGTCTGGACCCAGTATTCGTTCGTGCTGCGTCATGAAAACTTCACACAAATGCTCAAGGCCCTCCAAACGGACTGTGTCAGCTGTTTGCAATACAAGTGACGCAAAAGAGCATTGTAACAGGAGATACAAAGCCACTGACCGTTGACAATCTTGGCGTTCGGTCAAGCCAAACGACAATACAAAGAAATGGAGTGCACAATTGCCGAAGTAACTGAACCAATGAGTTTGACGAACGAAGTAAGCAAGTAACATTCTCATTCCGACAAGTTCAGTATTTCAAATCCATTTTGGTCGCTTGGTAACAGCCGTTTCATTCGCTCCTCTAGGTTTTCATCAACTTGCATAGATTTCATTGTGCTGATTAATGACTTCGGTCGCAATTCTCAGTCTGAAGCTTATTTCCGTCCATCTAGATTCTAGTGTTATAATTCCGCAAAACGGTGACTGGTCGAGGAAAGTATTTTATTGCAGATCACAGTTGGAATATCAATAATTTGGCATACATGTAATTTGAACAAAGAACACAACATTGCAAGCGAGCACGATTTAATTCCAGAATCATTTCGCTGCATCTCGACTGGTGCTCACTGCAGAAAGAATAGTTTATATATCATAGGTTATGACAATCTAACATAGTATCAGTTCATTCTTCCAATTATGTGGTCAACAGGGCAACGCCAGACTGATGTAGACCTCCTTCTGCTGACACAGTAGGGGCTTTCGGAGCTTAACTGCTATGGCCTCTGCAAATCTTAACAGCCGTCCATTCAGGGTTGTGTAAACAATCCGAAACGAGGTCCCACGATTAGCTTGGTGGCCAGTCTGCAGCAGATGGTGAGCAATTGATGACGCAGGTGCTCTGTGATAATGGCTTGATGGCCCGATTGTTTGTGTAGCGTTCAATCTCACGCGATCGCGTTTGACCCATGCCTACTCGAGTGGCTGGACACATACCGGNCAGCCACTCGAGTAGGCAGCTGCCTCTCTGTTCTGCACATGTAGGTAGCTCCGAACCCACATTAAAATTCATAAACTATATGGGATTTGGCGGACAGAGGGAGCGCAGATTTCAACAAGGGGTTCGGAATTTGGGTTGTTGAGAAGCGAACGATTGGATTTGCAGCAAACTACGTGCGAGCTACAGTCGCCACCAGCCGTCATGGAATGAGTTGTCCTAAATCATCACCTTTGAAAGAGAGTCGAATGGTAACGTCGCATTTTGGTACTATCATCTCCGAGGGTCTGGGCTCGATTTTTTCGCTGTACAGTTGTATAAGCGATGCTGGGTAGCCATTGAGTTTCAGAGCTTCTGTGAGCCGAATTAACTCACTTTCCACATTATCTGAAGTGCACATCCTCCTAGCTGGATCAAACAGTGTACGTACGAGNAAGTGTGCATGCTGACCGGTCCAGGTTGATTTTCGATGCCCGGACCTCGAAATAGTCCCGTCCAGTCTTTGACTAATAAGAATATCCAGAAATGGGAGTGTTTTTTCTCGGTTTCCATAGTGAATTGTATGTCCCTGTGAAGCAAATTCAATTCAGCTAACAGTATCTCAGTATCCCTGGGGCTTCGGGTGATTATTAACGTGTCATCGACGTATATTTTATACAGGACAGTGCCATCCAGTGTCTTACTGGCTTTCTTCTCCAGACTAACCATGAAAATACCAGCCAGAATAGGACCCATTGGGCTACCTATAGCCATCCCATCAAGTTATCTAAATCGCCGGCCTCGAAAACTGAAGCGTACATCCGTTGTG